>PVJO010013167.1:0-52771 GCA_004026905.1 Hystrix cristata
ATGTGGTTTTTCTACACAATGGAGTACTACACTGCCATAGAAAAGGATAAACTAGAGTCATTCATACACAAATGGATGTTTCTTGAGAACATACTCTTAAGTGAAATAAATCAGACACTCATGAGCACACATCGAATTGTTTCTATGATATGAGAAACCATAACTGTAAATAAGGACAAAGAGGTGTAATAGATATTATATAAAAGGAGGATGATGTGCAGAGGAGAGGAGTACTAGAAAGAAAGAAGGGGAAAAGCAGCAAGGCAACAGGGGAAAGAGAGGGGAAAGGGAAAATATGGAAAATGATGAATGAACCTGCTGTAAATAGGGAGGGAGGGAGGAGAGGGGAGGTGCGGGGGAGAGGGGGGAGAACCATCATGTATAGGTACAGAATAAATGTAATGAATGTGACCATTGTATGTAGAATGTACCAATACATTTTCTTGGTTTAAAATAAAAAATATATATATATATATATATCTCCAAATTCACTTATGATAACCTCATATAGCATATAGTTCAAAGCCAGTTCCCAGAAAGGAAAAGAAAATCCAGAATCCAACATGGAATAGGTAAAAGTTTTCATCTTTTATTCTTGAATTATCACCACTTATTGGCTGACAGTATTCTTTTTCTTGCATGAAAAGGAACTGTGCCAGAAAGTAGGAAATAGGATAATTAAGGCTAGGTATCAGATACTGTGGGGATGATATGCATGCACAGAATTATATTACAAATGAAAACCTAAGAAGCATCTCATTCTAACTGATGGAATCAGAGTTGTCTTCAAGGAAAAGGCCTCGATTCCTGAAAGAGGAGGTCTGGAAAAGGATGCTGTGAGGGCTTATTCTGGTGATTACTATTTTTCTGTAGCAGAGGCTAAAGTAATTCCTGCAAATCTTAACAACTCTGTCCTTCAGAGTTTCTCATTTATCTGTCTTTAAGAAAAGAAGCAATGCAAAACCCCTGGGCTCAATCTCCAGAACCACAAGAGAGAGTAACACAGAGAAAGACAGGGGGAAAGGAAGAAGAGGAGGGGAGGGGAGGGGAGGAGAGGGGAGGAGAGAAGTAGGAAGTCCAAGGGTGTCTTTTTCTTACAAAAGGGAATAATTATTTCATTTCTGATAAGTCTCTTCAAGCTATCTTACCACTGCTACCACTATAATGCAGGCTTATATTATTTTTTACCTAGACCTTTGCAAGAGTCCTGATCTATTTCTCTAGCTCTACTTTCAGACCAACATCAAAACAAGGTGCTCATTATTTCACTCTTTTCACTTAAAAAACCTTTAACGAGTTCCAAACAACTGCTAAATCAGGTACATATCCCCCAGCTAAAGAGCAAATACCTGTAAGGCATTCACAAAGAAGACCAGCATCATTAAGATGCTATCTCCCTACAAACTGGTCCTTCAGTGCGGTTCTAATGAAAAGGCAAACAAGGGTTTTCATGAACATCGACACATTGGTTCTAAAGTTTATATGCAGGAAGGAGAGGGCAAGAATTGCCACCCTGTTTGTTTGTTTGTTTGTTTGTTTATTTGGTGTTGGGGATTGAATTCAGGGCCTTGCACCTGATAAGCAAGTGCTGTAACCACTGAGCTAAATCCCCACTCCCATGTGGTGTTAATCCTTTTTTTTATCATTTATTTTATTTTAATGGTACATTTTAGATGTACATAGTGATAATATTCATAGTAGGGGATTTGTACCTGTACATGGTATATCTTGTTGCTTCTTTTTTTCCATTCCCCTCCCCTCCCTTCACCCCCTCCTCCCTCCTTATTTACAAAAGCTTTGTTTCCATTTTTTCCTTCTATTTCTTATTTCTCTTATCCTTCTATTCCTTCCCCCTCCTCCTCCCTTGTTCCCTTTCCCGGTATAATACATTTTAGTCTTTATTTACACTTTCAGTTTCTCACACCACAGAAACAATGCGGTATTTAAACATGTGTGTCCGATTTATTTAATTTAAAAGTGTGGTCTCAAAATGCATCAATTTACCTAGAAATGTCTCAAGCTTATCATTCTTTATGGCACAGTAGTACTCCATTGTATAAAAAAAAACACATTTTCTTTATCCATTTCTCTGTTGATGGGCATTTGGGCTGTTTCCAAGATTTAGCTATTACAATCTGTGCTGCTATAAACATGGGTGTGCATATATCGCTGCAGTATGATGCTTTTAAATCTTTTGGGAAGATACCAAGAAGTGGAATAGCTGGGTCAAATGGAAACTCTAGTCCTGGTTCTCTGAGAAATCTCCACACTGATTTCCATACCAGTTGTACCAGTCCACATTCCCACCAACACTGGAGAAGTGTTCCTTTTTCTCCACAGCCCCTCCAGCATTTGTTATTGGTTGATTTCTTGACAATAGCCATTCTTTCTGGACTGAGATGGAATCACGGGGTTGTTTTAATTTGCATCCCTCGAATGACCAGTGATGTTGAACATTTTTTCATATGTCTATGTATGTCTATCTGCTGTTTCCACTTCTTCATCTGAGAAGTGTCTATTCATTTCAGTTGCCCACTTTTGGATTAGGTCTTTAAATTTGGGGGGTCTGATTTGTTTGAGTTCTTTATATATTTGAAATGTTAGTCCTTTGTCAGAGGAATAGCTGGCAAAAATTTTTTCCCACTCTGTAGGATGTCTCTTTGCTCTGTTGGTAGTTTCTTTTGCTATGCAAAAGCTTTTTAATAAGACCAGGTCCCAGTTGTTGATTCTTTGTGATATTTCCCGGGCAACTGGGGATTTGTTCATAAAGTCTTTGCCTACACCTATGTCTTCAAGAGTTCTACCTATTTTATCTTCCAACAGATTTAGTGTTTCTGTTTTAATATTTAGATCTTTGATCCACTTTGATTTTAGCTAGTGCATGGGGAAAGATACGGGTCTAGTTTTAATCTTCGGCATGTGGAGAGCCAGTTTTTCCAGCGCCATTTATTAAAGAGACTATCTTTCTTCCAGTGAGGTTGTTTGGCTGCTTTGTCAAAGATAAGGTGACTGAGAGTGTCTGAATTTGTTTCTGCATTTTCTAATCTGTTCCACTGGTCCTGGGGTCTGTTTTTGTGCCAGTACCATTCTGTTTTTATTACAGTAGCTTTGTAATATAGTTTTAGGTCAGGGATTGTGGTGGTTTTGCTTTTGCTTCTGCTTTGCTTTTGTTGCCCAGAATTGCTTTTGCTATTCCAGGTTTCTTTTGGTTCCAAATGAATTTTAGGATTGTCTTCTCTAATTCTGTGAGGTATGCTATTGGTAATTTAATTGGGATTGCATTAAATCTGTATAACAGTTTTGGGATTATGGCCAGTTTCACTATATTGATTATTACTACCCAGGAGCAAGGGATATCTTTCCATTTTCTGATATCTTCTTCAATCTCCTTTTTCAAAGTACTGTAGTTTTCGTTGCATAGATCTTTTACTTCCTCCGTTAGATCGATTCCTAGGTACTTCATTTTTTTGGATGCTATTGTGAAAGGTGTTGTTTCCCTAACTTCTCTCTTGGTGAGTCTGTTGTTTGTGTACAGGAATGCTATTGATTTCTGAGTGTTGGCTTTGTATCCAGCTATGATGCTGAATTTGGTTATTAAATCTAGAAGTCTTTTCATGGAGTTTTTAGGGTCTTCTATGTAGAGTATCATGTCATCTGCCAATAATGATAATTTAACTTCTTTCCCTATCCTTATTCCTTTTATTTCTTTCTCTTGTCTAATTGCTCTGGCTAATGTTTCCAGAATATATTGAATAAGAGTGGTGAGAGCGGACATCCTTTTCTTGTTCCAGATTTTAGAGTGAAAGCTTTTATTTTTTGACCATTTAGTATGATGTTGGCTGTTGGTTTGTCATAGATGGCTTTTATGAGATTGAGATAAAGACCATCTATTCCAATTTTCTGCAGGGCTTTTATCCTGAATGGGTGTTGGACCTCCTCGAATACCTTTTCTGCATCTATTGAGATGATCATATGGTTTTTGTCCTTGGCTCTGTTAATATGGTGTATCACATTTATTGATTTGCATATGCTGAACCACCCCTGCATCCCTGGGATGAATCTTACTTGGTCATAGTATATAATCTTCTTGATGATTTGTTGCATTCTGTTTGCCAGTATCTTATTGAGGATTTTTGCATGTATGTTCATTAATGAGACTGGCCTGTAGTTCTCTTTTTTGGTTAGATCCTTCTCTGGCTTTGGTATCAGGGTAATGTTTGCTTCCAGGAATGAATTTGGGAGTATTGCTTCTCTTTCAATTAGAGTTTGAGAATTAGTGGCACTAAACTGTCTCTAAATTTCTTGTAGAATTCAGCCATGAACCGTCGGGACCTGGGCTTTTCTTTGTTGGTAGGTTTTTAATTACTTCTTCAATTTCAGTGGCTGATATTGGGTTATTTAGAGTTTTTATATCTTCTTGATCCAGTTTTGGTAATTCATATGTATCTAGGAATTTATCTATTTCTTCTGTATTTTTGATTTTATTAGAATATAGGTTCTCAAATAGGTACCATGATCATCTGGATTTCTGCAGGATCTGTTTTGATTTCACCCTTTTCATTCCTAATTGTATGAATTTGAGTCTTTTCTTTCCTTTTTTTTATAAGGTTGGTTAAGGGTTTGTCAATTTTATTTAATCTTTCAAAGAATCAACTCTTTGATTCATTGATTCTTTGTATTGTTTTCTTAGTTTCAATTGTGTTAATTTCAGCTCTGTCTTTATAATGTTCTCCCTTTTACAGGTTTTGGGTTTGACTTTCAATGTTAATCTTGAGGAAGAAAAACAAGAAAAATTTCTCTGCCTACCAGAAATGGAGGCTTATTCTAAAGATATGATACATAAAATATTATGCTATGATTGGCATAAAGATTGGGATCAAAATTTAATGCAGCTACATAGAGAGCACAGATGGCGCCCCCTGAATTTATGGGTGAGTGCATATGATGGAGGCAGCACTATGAGTCAAAGCGGAAAAGATAATATTGGGATAATTAACTAAGCATTCAAAATTATTCCTATTTCTCAACATAGAGCAAAATTGTACCCCAGGTGAAAAAAGATCTAAATGTGCAAAAGAAACTTTTTAATGTTTGTAAGGAAATGTAGAATAATTTTAACATCTTCAAATCAGGAAGAATGTCTTAAACAAGAGTGAAAAGCATTACCAGAATAAAGAAACAAGTTTATATTACTGAATAAATTAAAGTATAAACTGTCTATAAAATAAAAATAACCATAAAGAAAAAGGAGAGGCCTCAATTTGAGAAATACACTATATTAATAATACATATAACTGGCAAAGGTTTGATACCCAGAACACATCAACAATTACTAAAAACCAATTAAAAAAGACAAATAACCAATAAAAAGTAAAAAAAAACTGAGCAAAACAATGAAGATCAACTCTCAAAGAAAGAAACATAGATAATAAACACAGGATGTTCAACTGATTGCAGACAACAATGTAGAGCAATGGGAACTGGGAGTTTAAATTGGTACAATTTGGGTGAAAAGTTGGCAACATCATCCTTAGTATCTATCATGCATATAGTGATTTTCTGTGCATGTGCCCAAAAAATCATGTGGCGAATAGTTTCTTTATCATGTGTTCATCAAATAATAACTTCTCTCCACTATTTTATTTGGTGTGGAGTTCCTTTTCTGGCCCTCTTTTTCATAAAGTGTAGCTGGTGTGAGGCAAAGGATTTTGAACACTCATGTTTGCCCTGCATATAAGTATCACAGTTAAGAAAGATGAATTACAGTGACTCTCATTTTACTTGAGCCACAGCTCTGCTGCTTACTAGCCATCTAGCCTTGGGAAAATTTTTAATCTCTTTAAATCTCAATTTCCTTATCTGGGTCAGATTACTGAGGCTGTTTGATAACATGATCATCTGTGCTAATGAAGACATATAATATTAATAGTCATCATTTATGATTGCTTACTTTGTGCTAGGCAATTTAAGGCTTGCAATAATCTCGTGAAATAAATGTTGGTATCTATTCTTTTTTCAAATGAGAAAATGAATCAAATTAAGAACCTTTCATAGGCACACATCTAGCAAGTGGCACGGTGAGGACTCAAACACACATTTGTCTGACTTCAAAACCCATGACAGACATAAAGACCACTTTATGCAGAATAAGTACTCCTAATACCCAGTTGTGGTCTATAAATACCCTTCTTACTGGAAAGAAACAAAGACTGTTAGAGAAATGACTTATTTCAAGTGTGGGTCAGGAAATGTACAAGTTGAGACTGAAATACAGTTTCCTCATTCCATATCACAAGGTAACTATGAAAACTCCTACGGACATGTCTCCTTGATGAAGGATGGAGCAGTGGAAGCATCAATAAATACAATACAATAAATACAAACACATCAAGTATGTATGTGTACGTGACAATAAAAAATAAAAGTCTCACTGGTTACCTTGGGAGGACACTAGGAAACTACCCCTTGTTTTCAAAATGTATAAATAAGGAGAAGGAATTGAGTATGTTCCTACTTTTCCTATAGAATCTATACCTCTGGGTAACCAAAGGATAATAAAGGAATCTCTTGAAAGAAGTCTGTCTCCAGGTGATAACTAAAGAAAACATGAGAGAATACAGTATCTTTATTTTCCAATTTGTGAGTGTGTGGTGTGTGTGTGCATGTGTGTGTGTGTGTTACTGAAGATCAAATCTAAGGGCACTCTACCACTAAACTACATACCTAGCCCTTTTAATTTTTTTTTTTTGAGACAGGATCTCACTAAATTGCCCAAACTGGCTTAAACTTGCAGTCCTAAGCCTCAGCCTTCTAAGTAGCTAAATTACAGGTGTATACCACCACACCTGGTTTACTTTCTAATTCTTAATGAATGAATGGATCCAGAACATCAGTGATTGATAACATCAGCAAACAATGAAAGAAATGATATCTATGTCCTGACAGAGAAAGTACAACATATATGAAATTAATAAATTGAATCTGAACATCATAAAGGCTGGTACGAATTCATAGAAAACAAGAGGGTTAATGGAACATACTAAACAATACAACAGTGATTCAAATATCAAAATTTAAACTGTAAGAAAATTTTCAAATGACCTGGCTTTTCGGCCCTGCACTCAATTCTAAAGGAAAAAGAATAACAAGACAGGGTGCCTATAGATAAAATATAATTAGATATATCAACCAGTCTTGATTAAAAGCCATATTTGCATTTAGAATCAAACAAACTATAAAAATCCAACTAAACTTTTATTTGGGGAAGTGTGAACATTGGTTGGACATTTAATAAGATGAAGGAATTACTGTCAAAGTTTTTAGGTGAATCATGTATTACGGTTATGTTTACAAGAGTCCTTATCTTTTAATGATGCACACTGATATATTTATAGATGATACTTGACATTTGAGATGTACTTCAGAATAATCTGTGAGGAGCAGAGTGTAGGCAGACGTAGAAATGAGCAAAACTGCCGTGTTGGTAGCCACTGAAGGAGAGTGATGGAACAGCAAGCTCATGACACTATTGTCTCTACCTTTGCTATAGTGCTTAAGTTCCATTGTAAAAAGTTAAAAATAAAAACAAAAATTTAAAAACATGCTCTGGATCTCTCTTCCTCTTCTTCAGGGAGAAGAAAAGGTTAGAAGTACTAGAGAGAGGAGGGATGTGGTTGGAAGTATAGAAGAGCTAGGTTAAGAAAAAAAGGCCTGGCTCATCCTCCATGCTGACAATCAGAGGAGATGAAATAAGAGATAAGTGAAGTCACGTCAGGCAGCCCTAAGCCTACCAGGAAAGTAAGGCACTTCCCTTTCCCTTGAAGAAGCCCACAGGGAGATGAAACTGCTATTTGTTACGCATGTAGTTTGAGTGTGCCCCCCAAAGTTTTATGTGTTAGAAGCTTGGTCCCCAGCATGGGGATATACCAGGTGTGGTCTTTAATAGATGAGACCTGTTTAGTGGAAAGTTATTAGATCGCTGTTATCACTGCCATCAGAAGGAATCAAGTAGTTCTCAAGGGACTCTGGTTAGTTCTCTAGAAAGCGTTGTTATAAAAAAGCAAGATGAGCCCCTACCTAGACTCTCTGGCTTCCTGTCTACCCAAATATTACCTCCCTCTCACATGTACTCTTGCCATGATGCCATCTATCATACAACATAGCCAAAGGGTCATCACCAAAGCCAAGTAGATGTATGCCCATGGACCTCTAAAACTGTGAGCTCAACAAACTTTTTTCTTTATGCATTACCCAGCCTCAGGAATTTTGTTATAGCAACAGAAAACAAACAACAGTCCTGAAGAAGGAAAGGTTTGGACCATCTGCTTCATGGAGATATTAATAAGCTGACAAAAATTCAATAAATGATTACAATGGTAAATACGATACTATCATAATGCCATACATCTCAGTGCTACAATTTCTTAGTAGGATTATTATTTCCAAAACATTTCCAGAAAAGAATTCAGCATTGATAAACTTACCCTTATCTAAATGAGCTAGATGGTCCTGAACCTTGTCCTGGGTTGAGTCAGCTTTTTTTTTTTTAATGAGTCAGCTTTTGTAGAGGATCACATCACATTCTGATTTCCAAAGCTAGACAATCTGGCCTTCTCTATCTTCCGAAAAGGTCAGAAAAATTTTTGCTCTAAAATTCAAACCTGATCATTTTCCCTAGGAAGGAGGACTCCAAGAATTTGATTGTTTATCATTCTAATTGTTTTCTTGGAACAAATTTAGTTACTTTTGAGGAAAAGTTTCCAATTATATAAGAAAAATTAAACATATCACCCCACTTCTTACCTCCTTCCTGAAACATAGTGAACAAATATCTCTTCCAAAGTCAAAAATTGTTCATCAGCATGTATTTCTCACATCCAATCATTTGTACCACTGAATTTTTTTCTTTATTCTCCAAAGCATGCACGTGTAATGAAAATATTTCCTAGAGAATTTTACCATGCATGACATAATGTACTCCTACACAAGACATATGCGTGATCCTGGAACACACTCCCACCAACACCAGCATTCTTTGATCTGTGACCCATTGTTCTGTGCCCAAATTTTACTTTTGTTTCCCTAAAATATGGCTCACTAGCTCCAAGTTAATCTCAAAATTGGTATTTCTGGACTCTTCCCATTACTCCCAGGAATTTGCACCTATCCTAATACCGTGTTCATATCCACAGTGGTCACTGAACACTTTGAACCTCAGTTTCCCTGTCTTCATACAGACTCCGAGACCTCTATAAGCTCTGTAATTTTACTTGGTGTCTGTGCACAAGGTTACGCTGATAAAGAGAAGTCCATTGTAAACCAGTGGAACAGAATATAGGACACATAAACAAACCCACACAATTATAACTATCTGATTCCCAACAAAAGGGCCAAAACATACACTGAAGAAAAGATAACTTCTTTAACAAATGGTGCTGGAAAAGCTGGATGTCCATATGCAGAAGACCAAAACGGGGCTCTATCTCTCACCTTGTACAAAAATCAATTCAAAATGGATCTAATAAGTAGGTATATAAGACCTGAAACTTTGAAGCTCCAGAAAGAAAACATAGAGGAAACAATCAACATCACAGGTACAAGCAAAGATTTCATGAATAGAACTCCTGTTACACAGGAAATAACAGCAAGAATCAACAAATGAGACATTAAATTTAGAAATATCTGCACTACAAAGGAAACAATAGAGCAAAGAGATAGCCTACAGAATAAGAGAAAATCTTTGCCAGCTACTCTTCCAACTAAAGATTGATATCAAGACTATATAAAAACTAAAAACAACACCAAAAAAATCAAAAATAAAACCCAGATAGCACAATTACTAAAGGGAAAAAGAATTGAACAGACACTTCTTAAAAGAAGTACAAATGGCCAATGAGTACTGTATATGAAAATACATTCAATATAATTAGCCATTAGGGGGATGCAAACCAAAACTATATTGTGATTCCATCTTACCCCAGTCAGAATGGCTAACATCAAGAATATAAAAAACGATGAATGCTGGAAAAGATTGGGGGGAGGGGTTCTCTACATGGTTTGTATGAAGATAAATTAGTACAGCCATTATGGAAATCAGTATGAAATTTCCTCAAAAAGTAAAAATAAAGCTACCATTTGATACAGTCATACTACTCCTTGGTACCGTGGTAGAAATTGACCATCGAGAAATAAAGCGCCACTCAGAGGTGGAGAACTCAGGTTTATTTATCTCACTAGACCCAAAAGAGTTCACATACCAAGACCCTGGACCCCAAACAAAGCAATTTCATGGTTTTTATAGGATTTTAACAACTTTCCCCCATTCCCCTGTTAAGGGAAAGATTTAAAATCTTCCATAGTGCTCGCTTAGGCAGCACATACACTTAAATGGGAATGATACAGAGAAGATTAGCACAGCCCCAGCGCAAGGATGAAACACAAATTCGTGAAGCGTTCCATATTTTTAAAAAATAAATAAATAAAAAATAAAAGCTTCTATATGATTGGCTCTTAAATACACACAGGTATGTTTCCACATTATTGGTGAGAAACACATAGGCAATGGGTTTAGGATGTGAAGGGAGGGGGGTTTGATTACAAAAACGTGCGATAAGGGACAGGTTGGATCAGTCATTAACCATTTCCAAAGAGCTGGGGAAGGATTTTACGACTCTTTGCCAGAATCCAGAGCTCTGGGCCCCGGGGCTTTCCTGCCTTGGTATATTCCTGAAAGAATTAAAGTCAGTAGGGATGCCCGAATAGCTGTGTTTATTGTGGCACAATATATAATAGTCAAAATATGAAACAAACACATAGGTACCAATCAAAAGATGAATGGAGAAAATGTGATACATGTGTGTGCATGTGTGTGTATAATTTAGCCATAAAGAAGAACAAAATGATAACATTTGAGGAAAATGGATGGAATGGCAACCATCATGCCAAATGAGAAATGTAGGAGGAAAAAGAGAGAAAGAGAACATGAAAGTAGAAAGAGACTGTTTGAGAAGAGGAAGGAGATAGGATGAGAGAGGAAAAAAGGAAGTATGGGGGAGATAAAGTATGTTATATGTGTGTACTAATATGCCAGAATGAAACCCACTAGTCTCTATAACTAATATGCACTAATAAAAACTGACAAAAGAAAAAAAAGAGAATAAATTTACCACATTCACCTCCTTGTCCAGTCTCTCACGTCAGTGTTCTGTTGAGAGCCTAGTGGAGCATTTCCTTATCTGAGACTTCTACAATTTAAAGCCCATGGAGGAAGTTCACTTTATTCCAACAAAATGAGTTGTTTAATTTTGTTGTTTTTGTTTTTTAAGTAGTTGAATCACAACCTTGTATTTGCCCTTTAGAGTCTACCTATGCCTGCAACTATAATCCTCAAGAGTTTAGTTATGACCAGGACTAAGAGAGATCTTTATTATCACAGCATAGTGGGAATTATTTAAAGTTTATTTTTAGATTAAGCCCTTATCTGAGCCCCCTGGGTTCTTCCTACACCTGGGACCATCTGTGGACATCATCATTACTGCAGTTTAAATTCATCCCACTGGCCCTCTTTATAGCACAACTCCTCACACAGCTGAATCTGCTCCAGGTATAGTTTTTCTTGTTCATACCTCACTCAATTTGGGATGCAGTCTCAAGGTGCTGTTCTAATGTTAAATCCATATCACCAAAGTCTAGTAAGAATAAAATCCACGCCAGGTAGTTCGATGAAAGAAATTTAATAGAGGAAAGTTAATAGTTACAGAAATGTTGGAAGAGCTCAAAATAAGTGCACTGAGGCCACTCAGAAACTAACAACTACAAGAAGTTACTGGGAGTCAAGGGGCTGGGGGACAGGAAGAGGGTGATGTTATCAACATAGGATCCTGAGCTACCATGTGAGAACTGAGACCTTAGAAAAAGAATCACCCAAAAGGAGCTGCAGGCATCCATGAGGCTGCGTGGGGGGACTGGAGCACAGAGGTTATGGCTCCTAGGCAGGAACTGGAACCATGAAATACACACAGCCTCCACATGGCACACTCCCCAGGAAGAAAGGAAATAAATACCCAGCCTCACTCCCTCCCAAGCTCCCCTCTTATGTCAGATACTCTGTGGTGGACTTAATGTGGTCACCTTGAGCTAGAACACCCAGCTGGACTGAGGTGGTGTGATTCTGGGCATAGAGGATCCACCTGACGATTGTTGCTGATGCAAAATAAAGCAGAATGGGAGCAGGAGATAGTTGTGGGCTGTTTTCCAGGAGAAGCTCTGCTGCAGCTGGTTCTCCTGAAGGGAACTCGGCTGTTCTGGTTGAGGAAGGAGCTCGGGGCCTTGCTGTTATTGGGGATGGCTGCTGTTGCTTCAGGGGAGCTCTGATCATCATCCCTGCTGTGAGCATCATATCCTGATTCCAGTAAAGATTTCTTCAGCCATCATCTGCAGATATGGACGTACATGGGACAGTGCTGTGGGCTCCCAGCCCTTGATTGGATCTTTCAGGTCTCCAGTGCCTAGATAGACATTTGGCATTCTTCCTGTACTTGGCTTGTGGGTGAATATTGTAACTTACAAATGTCCTCTATTAAATCTGCTCTCTTACAAACCATTGACTCTAGAAAAGCTAACTAAGACACACTCCCATTGCCTGACACCAAATAGAGTTGGCTCAAAGGAGTCTGGGAAATTCAGAAGAGCACCTTGAGCTCCAAAGCAGGGAAAGGTAGAGAATGATCTGAGGGAAAACAGGCAAACGACCTGATCAAGAATGATAAAATGAAATACGAATGGCCAATAAACATAGGAAATATGTTCCATCTCATTAGTAATTGCAGAAGTGCAATTTTAAACCACAGAAAATTTTAAACACCAAATGCTAATGAAAATGTTTAGCAGTGAGAGTGCTTGTATCCACCAGTAGGAATGTAAATTAGAAAACACAATGGTATTATCTAATACTGTTGATGCTAAACATACCCCCAGTCCAGGAATTCTACTTCTAGGAACATACCCTCAGGAAAGTCTAAGAGAGTGCCCCAGGAGACAGTTACAAAAATGTTCACAGAAACATTGTTAAAGATGCAAACTAATCAAATGGAAACTGTTCAAATGTCCACCAGGAAGAGAATTGGTAAGGAGTATTTCATCCTTATAATGGAATGCTACATAGAAAGGAATGAACTACAACTGTCCACATCAAGACAGATGAGTATCACAGCCATAATTTTGAGAGAGAAAAAAGTGATTAAAAAACAAAAAAACCCAGTCTTAGGTCCAAAGAAGTAGCTCAGTGGCAGAGTGCTTGCCTCACCTGCACTAGGCCCTAGACTTAATCTTCATCATTGGGAGAAACAAAAGCAAACAAAACTTTAAAAGTATTCCATTTACATAAAATTCAAAAATATGAAAATAAAATATAATATTTAAGGAGTGAATCATACACGGGAAAACTATAAAGGAAGGAATACGCTGGGGTGTAGTTCAGTGGTAGAGTATGTGCTTAACATGGACGATGCCTTGACTTCAAACCACAGCAAACAGAAAAGGAGGGCTTGGGGATTTAACTCAAGTGGTAGAGCGCTTGCCTACCAAGCACAAACCCCTGAGGATGACCCCCTTTGCCCCCCCCAAAAAAAAGAATAAGAAAAGGAATGATAAAAGGAATGCCAAATAATTCAGAGTAATGGTTACCTGTGCATGCAAGTAAGGTGGATATAATCAAAGAGAGGCCTACAGTACAGACATTCTTTTTTCTAGGTATGGTATATTTTTAAAAACACAACTTTAGAGGCCCTATATGCTTGTTTTTTCCTTCTTCCCCAATAATAAAAAAATTACTAACATTCTGACACTCATGAAAATTATATAGTGAGAGTCCCATCATTGTATCTTCATTTGTAATTATTAACCTATACTTGTGGTGTCTTAGTTTTCACATCTATAAAATGAGGATAATAGTAGTACCTACCTACTAAACATGAGAGTACATGGGAAATGCTTAGCACTATGGCCTGGCACCCAGTGGCCTCAGGTATCTGTCATTTCATCCACACTACTTCCTCTCTTTGTAGCATGCTCCCCAACTGCCTCAATCTACTAGATGTTACTCATTGAAGGCTATGTAGTCCAGTGCCTGAAGACCCTTCCTCCTACCCAAGCCCAATTCCTCTTCTTTTAAATGCCTAGATTGCCTGTTACCTGCATCATTTATGAGGCATCTACTATATATTTATATATTAATCCAACCAGCAAATCATGCCAGGTACTAGAAACACAGAGATCAGTGAAGCAGATGTAGTCAGTGTCTTCACAGATCCTACAATCAGAAAAGAGAGGGAGAAAGGGAGAAGGAGGAGAGAGAGAGAAGCATAATTATCTAATCCAGGTTTGTTAGATGCTATCAGTGTGTAATGTTTTGTGAACGTGTCAAAAAAGCAGCTCACCTAGACCATACAGTCCAGAAAGACAGATTTATTGGAGAAAATGACATTCAAAGTGAGATCTGAAGGATACACTGCTTTCTATTGCCACCATCAATGATACTTACTGAGATTCTATAGCACAGGTGGAGTAACAGTATACATGTCCCTACCACTGTGTACTGCAAACATATACCAATAAAAAATAAAAATCGAATAAAAATGGAGCAAATAATACATGTTAAATGTGAGGTGCATGATATGTACAATATTACAGATATATAGAGGAAAAGTAATCCCAAGGGCTCTTCGGAGAAAGCTTATATAAAATGCGAAATCTGAGTGAAATTTAAGGGAAGACTGACACTAAGACAAGGGAGGAAGAAAAGAAGTCCTCTTGATAGGAGTATCTGGGGAGATAGGAGAAGGCAAGACAGGTTCAGACAGCTTGCTGGTATGACCAGAAAGTGATACAGCAATGGTATTAAGGAACAATGGTCAGATCGTAGAGGGACTTATTTTATCTCGAATGGAGTTTTCTTTTTGTATCATGGGCTTCTTTGAGACTCTCATGAAAGTCTTGAACTTCCCCTCAAATAAAAGGTGCATTTATAAAGCTTTACACAATTTGAGGGGTTCACGATCTCACTGAACTTCCAGCTGGACATCCCTGCTATAAACAAATAGCACTAAAAGGATTTGAGTAGAACAATGTCATTCCCCAAAGCATTCGAGACATTCCCTAGCTAGAGAGGATAGTAAATGCAGGCAGTGAGGTCAACTGGAAAACTACTGCAGTGGAGCCCAGATGGCCCCAGGTTAAAGTGGTACCTACAGAAATTAATTCATTCATTAAACCAAAAATTACTGAGTGCTTACTGTGGGACAGGCCCTATGCCCAGTATGGGAGACATGATAATAAATAAGACAAGACCACTTCCTTCAATTTTAAGGAGGTCCAGTCTGGGTGGGATCAGAAGGAAAGGCAAGCAACTAAAAACGCATGGTGGGGAGGGAGTTGGGGATTTAGCTCAAGTGGGAGAGGGCTTGCTTAGCAAGCACAAGGCCCTGAGTTCAATCCTCAGGACCCAAAAAACCAATGAAACAAAAAAAGCACACGGGATCACATCAGTGTCAGACTCTCTTAGGTCCTTCCACTGTCCATTCCTTAGAGAATAACATCTTTGGTGTGGTACTCAAGATCCTTCACAAAACGGTCACAACTTGCCTTTCTGCTGTCATTTCCACATAGGTCCTCATTACAACCATTCTCTGTCTCTCTGTCTCTCTGTCTCTCTGTCTCTCTCTCTCTCTCCCTCCCCCCTCTCTCTACACACACATACACACTCCCTACAGGGCAGTTAAACTGGACTTTGTCTTCTAATCTTGCTTTACATTTTCTTATTCTGTTATCACTTGTTTTTTCTCCACTGTACCTGGTACTCATTCTTCAAGCTGGTACTCATTCTTCAATCCCAGTCTCCATACCTTTATCCGACCTTCCCATGCATTTTGCCCAAGTTACTGTGTTGGGCCTCAGTCTCCCACAGTACTCAGCAAGCTAGCAGGGCAGGGATGCTGTTTTTTCATCCTATTTCGTGAAGTGCTCAGTTCCTGTCACAGTAAGTACATACATGCTCTATCAGCTGATCTGGAAGATCAGAACCTAGGGAGAGGACAATCAGGGCAGGCTTGGAGGCATTGGAGAAGCCTTGACAGTTGGAATCAGCAAAGGTGATCTAGACACATCTTCATGGGAACATCGTTGGGAACAAGATGGAAGCCATTTGAAGTTCCCACCATGTGCTCAGTAAGTACAGGGTTTAAAAATATGGGACATTCACATCCAGGCAACATAGCTCATTAGGAAATTGGTCTATTTATGTCCACAGGGAGTGAGTACGCAGGACTTTCGATTTTAGATTCTGTGAAGGCGTCCACATTTCTACTGAATTATCATTAATATTAAATTATTAAGAAAAGAGATTATGGGCTGGGAATTTAGCTCAGTGGTTAGAGTGCTTGCCTAGCAAGCGCAAGGCCCTGAGTTCGATCCCCAGCGAAGAAAAAAAAAAAAAGGGATTACTTGTTACGGTCAAACGGTTAAACATCATCCTTAGAAGTGTTATAGTCACTGGAATAACTCTTGCTTTTGATTCTTTTACAATTGCAGGTCAAACTGTAGTTTACCATTATCCCACCCTTGCTCTACCAAAGTACTCAAGACGTCGCCAAGGTCAGCTGAATTCTTCAGCTTGGCCACAGATGCCACTAGGAGTGTGCACTGCCCTGTGTGGGGCAGGAGTCTATGGGTGAGAGCCCATGTCTGACTGCGGTCACTAGGCAGAGGACAAGGACCCAAACGGATAGAACTCACCCAACGGGGCGGTGCCAACTCCCAGCAAGGGCAGACCTCCTCAGCTTGGCTGTTCACAAGGCAGGGCCCGAATCCCTTGACCACAAGCCCGTGCCTGTGGCCAGCCCTTTTCCTCTTCGACGCTCATTTCCCGCCTTCTCGCAGTTCAGCGCCTAGTAGGAGCCAGGGGCCCTCCCGACGCCCCCGCCCCACCTGCCCGGCGCGCCCGGATTGGAGGCGCGGTTCTGATTGGCCGAGAGCGGCGGGGCGGGGCCTTGGCCCGAGAGGTCCGGGCACAGGCGAGGACCAGGGCGCGAACGGAGTGCAGCGCGCCGCCGAGCGGGTCGGGTGCCGGGGCGGCTCGGGATGCGGGCGCGCTGGGCCACCCCTGTCCGCGCCGCGGTGCTCCTCGCACTGCTCCTCTGCCTCGGGCTTGCGCAGCCTGCGGACCGCACAGGTAACAGCCCGCTGGGGGCCTCGACGCCGTCCGCTTTCCGCCGCCGGAGCCCCGGGGTCAGGTGCCTGTGGCCTCGTTCCGAGGGGTCTGAAGGCGGACGGGGACGTCTGAAGGGGGCACCCCACTGCCCTCACGGGCCGGCCGAGGAAGGCGCGGCGGGGCGCGGGAGGGCAGGGGCCGCTGTGGAGCCGAAGGAACCCGGGTCCGCCAAGAGAAGGCGCAGACTTTTCTGGGAGCGTCTTCTGCCCCTTCCTCAGTGGCTGTCCTCTAACTTGCTGCTTCCCAGGAGTATGGGACTCCCCATTCACTCCCACATCCTGTCCTGCCTGTCCTCGAGTCCTTTCGGCCCCTCCCTCACCTGGGCCCTTCGGTGGCCCCCGGGATTCCTGGCTTCGCTGCGCCCACGGTGCGCGTAAAAAAGGAAGTCAGGTCGAGCCATCTTCTCCACGAGTGACTATGACTAAGAGTCGGTTATGATGCTCTCCTCTGCCGCCTAGAAGAAGGACCCTTTCTTCTAATTTATTATCGGAACCAGAAGACACACCCCACCCCCAGCCGGGCTGGCAGCCTCAGGTGATTGCTCACTTGGGGACCCACTGCTTCTCACTGGCAACCGAAGCCCTTTGCCAATGATAAGGGTGGTGCCAGTCCCACCATCTCCCTTAGCAGCAACAGGATTTTGCTTTTACTTTCTCTTTTTGCCTTGGCAAAAAGTGTGCCGGGACTGTTTCTTGGTCTGCCGGCCTAAATGGGCATTGTATCTGCTTCCCAACCCATAACTTCTGTAATCTTGCCTGTCTGAGGAAGGAAAAGGTGGCCAGGAAGCTTTTGAAAAACATCTACTGTGGCACACTTTCTTTGTAGCCAAGTTACTATCTGGTTTAGACTGTCTTCAGAGAGTGATGGGAAGAGGTTTTGCTGAGTGTGGGTGGCATCATCTTGTCTACTTCAAGAACCTTTTAATGGACCCTAGGCTGACTTTTCTCCATTCTCCTTTGACCCTCTGTGTTGGAAACTGCCCAAGGAGCCAGTAATAATACTATCCTTTACTGCTGTGGGATCTTTTCTGGCTGCCCCACAATTCGAGAAGTGTCTCCGCACCAGCTAACTACAGGGGAAAGAAGCTGACTTTTCCATTGCTCACTTCCTGGTTTCCATCCACATCTGCTTTAGTCCTGTTGTGTGTTTGCCACAAAATTCAAGGTTTCTTTAATTCTCATAAATTCTGTTGAACCTGTTCGGTCTTCTTAACTCAAAGCAAACAGCATTAGGCTTAACTGTTTTCTCCTTGCCCTACATGCCACAGGCATTTGTTCCCCTACATCCCTTCCCACTCCTAGCAGCAGCTCTGGGCAGCCTTCTCTCTCTCTCAGACCAGATTCGTAGCCTTATTACGGAAATTGCTGGAATTTTGAACACCCAGCTATTTGAGTAGCGTGTTTGGCAGTGTGTCAGCTTCATGATGCTAGTGATGGTGTGCACCTCATCATGTGGATGCAGTTAGGCATGGCAGGTAGTCTTGGACCTAAACGCTAAAGGAGCACTTCAGTGTCTCTGGGGAGATGCCAAGTGCTTAGTTTATATTTTTGCTGCCGTAGAGAGGTCACGACTGATTCTTCAGGGACTCCTGAGCTTCTCATCTAACCAAACACCAAATCTGGGCTTGATGGCTTTTTGACTCCTATTGTATTTCCACAGACCCAACTGTCACTTCAGGACCTGTTTTCGAACTATTAAAGCCAGACTTCTGATCCTCTCTTCCTGCACCTGTGCACTCTGCACACTTGGTAGAGACCACAAAACAGTTAAAGAGTGAGCTGTGAAAGTTCCCGGTAACTATCAATCTTGCAATCTTCATCCTTGCTGCCTTCGGAAGCAGTTTCTCTTCCTATTGGTCTGTGGTTATGAGATGTCAATATCCAGCTTCTTGCAGAGCTCTTTGGTCTGTGGCCTGTAAGATAAGACTTTATGTGATCAGACAATAATAAAATTCAGACAGTTGGTTTTTCTTTATTGGATATAAAAATACTAAAATTTCAGATTCAATTTATGATAATGTTATTTAACCATTCTCTCCCAAACACACTGGATATTTATATAAAGTGAAGCATAGAAAAAATACTTCTAGGAGTGATGAGGTGACCATAAAAATATTTTATAAAATTGCTCTGTAGGGGTTCGGGATTTAGCTCAGTGGTAGAACACTTGCCTAACAAGCGCAAAGCCCCAGGACCACCCCCCAAAAATTGTTCTGTAATTATCTTTTCAAAATGTAATTCACTTCTAAAATAGTTTATTTACCCTTATATAACAAATTTTCTAAATAAAGAATTATTTTTATACTTTCTCACTCCTTCCCACCCCTCAACCTCCTATCCCAAGGCCACAGGATTGAGACAGACTGAACAGCTCCTGCTAAGAATAAAGGTGAGGGAACATGATAAGAAAACAAGGTTCTCTCTAGTTAGTGTATTACGTATGAGTGCTTGTACACAAAATATATTTGAAGGCTAATAATTTCCCTAAATCATATTAATAATGAATATCTGTGCTGAGTGACTACTGTAAGTGTCAAACATTGATATTGATTACATGGTTCAGACACAGGTTTAGACTGAGGCAAGTACAGTATCTACATTCACAGATGTTGCAATTGTTAAGACACTTGGCAACTTCTCAGCATTGCTACTCCATGCTACTCCATACCTCTCATCTAGTCTATTTCCTCCTAGAGCAGACCTTAAGTGTCTCAGAAGTAATACCTGTGTAGAAAATGGAAAAGGGTACATTTTTTCCCCTTTCACAGAGCATTTATAAAGCTGTCACCTAACCACACATCCAGTACAAGTGATATTAGAATGATCTCAAACACTACTAGCAGTAGCATGGTATAATGAAATTGTGGGCATCTGTTCAAGAACAGTATACGGTGCATTTAACAAAGGCTAGTAAAATCTGCAAGGCTAAGAATGCAATTTTCTTGTGGTAGTGGCTTAGATAGCTTATACTCCACTGCGTTCTTCTGACATTTAGACATAGGAAGACCCTGGGAGATTAGGTGGCTTAGGCAAGTTCACCAAGCTAACTGGTAGCAAAGGTAAGTCTTCAATCAGGGGCCTCTCATACCTCTATCCACTACTCTTTCCACCACTCTGAAACCTGTGCCTAATCATTGGACTCTACAAAGGCAGCTTGAAAGATACAGAACTTCAACTTGTAAAGACAGGCAAAGCTACTGTTTGCTCAGGTAACCTGTTTGGGTTAAGGGTCATAGTCCAGAGTGCCCAAGTTTTGAACAAAGGTGATGGCCACATTTCTTGTAGGAGCAGACTTATTTTTTCTGCTGTAATTATTGATACTTTGGAACACAAGATTTACTTTGGAGAGGTGAGAGGAGATAGTTTGGAAAAGAGGTAGATCAGAGGCCTGAGGAGTTGTTGAATGTGTGGACAAAAGAAAATAGTGACTCTATGGGTCATGATATACTACATGTCCCCTTTTTGTTGACCATCTCCTTACCTGTGACCAGCAAAGAGAATGGTAGAGGGTTGTCAAAGAAGAGAATGAAGGATGAATGCTGCTATGCCGAATGTACTTAGTAGCGACCCTATAAAATGTTTTACAATCCAAATTTGAAAGCAGAACTAACTTAAATCTTTAAAGGTATTTTTGTTCTTCCTGTTGTTGCCGTTGTTATTTAAAACAACAAAAAATTCCATCCGAAGTTCAAACTGTAGATTTAATTTTGTAGTTATTTACATGGTAAAATTTCCCATCAAGTTGCCATCCCCCAATGTGAGAATTTCTAGCTCTGAAGCCCATGAATTATTACTAGAATAAGTGTTCACAGTTAGTAAAATCAGTGGTTGTGACGCAGGCATCAAAATGAAAGTGCCTTTTGGGAACCAAAATTTTTCAGGTTCTTCTGCTAAACTCTAGTTCACTGACAATGATTATTTAAGCTTCTCTAAAATATTTCAGTTTTACTGTCATTGTCATGATGGCCTGTACTGTAACTTTTAATTTTTTTCTTCGTAAAAAAAAATACCTATCAAATTGTTTAATTATAATTTGTTGTAACAGATGTGAATCTTGCTCTACAAATTAAAGTGTGTAGGAAACAATCCATTACTTTTAGAAAAATCAAAATAAATTTGATTCTGGTTTCTCATTCCATCAGGTGGGCAGGTCTTCAGTTTCTGCCATCCTTGGAGGTCTTCCCCACTTCTCACATAGAGTGCCAGGGAAAAGTTCAGAGAGGTGTCTTTGTCTTCAGCTCCCACCAGTTTCTTCTCATATTGTCATTGTCCGAACATGCTGGAACCTGAATCTGGTGATTCAAGGGATTAGGAGCTCAGGGTCTGAGGCTTTCTCAGTGATCCACAAGTCAATCCCCACTTTCTCCACCTTCCTGTAAGTGATGCAGGCTTCTTGTCGATAGCCATAGGTTCCCCCACCCTCAAAACTCAGACTTCAATTCTTCTCATTCATTTACCCCATTCTGCTACCTCTACATTCTATCAAGTTTCCCTATCTCCTCTGAGACATCACAATAAATCAGGTGATGGCCTTTAAGCAAATTCTCCTTTTGCATCACCACATTGACTTGCCCTAAAGCAGAGGAGCACAAAGGTCTGACTTCATACTTGGATCTGAGGAAGGAACATAGACTAAGACGCTTCACATGTAACAGTTTACCCTTCCATGGTGGCTAAAGTGTAAGCAAGACACAGTTGTGGTCCCAAATAGATGCAAAATATTTTTCATTGTTCATAGACTACCTGTTTAAGTAAGATGAAAATGAAAGTGCTTCTTTAGCCTACTAAATAAATGGGGAATACCTTTCATGGAATAGCAACACCAAATATACTATTGTTAATGCTTTATATGTACTAGCTCATTCCATCCTCACATCCACAGTGCAAAGTAGGTACTATATTACAAGTGAAAAAAACTTTCCAACAGTGGTCAAATAAGTTGCCCTGATCTCATGGCTAATATGTAAGAGCAGAGGCAAGAATATGAGGCCACTCAGACTGACTCCAAAGACCATGCTGTGACATACATTGTATTCCTCTTCTAGTCATTACTGACCTCCTTTCTTGTGTAGGTATTACAGTTAATCAAGCTTCTAGGGTGGGAGCTGTCCAGTGGTGCTCAGACTGTCTCCAGCAACAGGGGGCAAGACACATTGGCTACATAATTCAGAATCCTGAAATGTCTTCTTTTACTCTTTGTCTTGGCTCAGGTAATGGTCCGTTCACCATTGTCAATGAAAACACAGGCAAGTGCATCAAGCCTCTGTATAACTGGATCGTAGCGAAGGATTGTGATGAAATGGGGGATATGTTATGGATGTGGGTGTCACGGCATCGACTCTTCCACGTACAATCCCAGAAATGCCTTGGTCTGGATATTACCAAACCTGTGGATGCCCTGAGAATGTTCAGCTGTGACTCTAATGCCATGCTGTGGTGGAAATGTGACCACCACTCTCTGTATAGTGCTTCCCAATACAGGTTGGCTCTTAAGGATGGATATGCTATAGCCAGCACGAACACATCTGATGTCTGGAAGAAGGGAGGCTCTGAGGAAGGCCTTTGTGACCAGCCTTACCATGGTGAGTACTGGAGAGGGACTTCTACCCTTTCACTGTTGTGCTTGTTCAATGTGGCACTGAACATACACAACTGATTAGAAATAAAGCCATACACTGGTAAGGTCAGTTAGTGAGCTATTCAGTTCCTGGCACCGTGCATTACTTTAGACTACATTCTGACCACACACTTGTGAGGTTAGTAGTATTTGCCCTGCCCTCATCCCTTCACCATAAGGCTGGGAGAGGTTAAGTCCTTGTTAGAAGTGGCACAGCCATGTTACAGTAATCTTGGGATTTGAAATCTATGTGATGCCTGAGCATATTCCTATGCTAACATTCTGAACTCTACAAGAGAGGAAATGTCAGATTAACAGAAAATCTGTTGTGCATGCTAATAATATCTAAAATACTGATCCTATCCTAAGTTTAAAAAGAAGAAAGAAGAAAAGATTCTTCCTTGCCTAGCTGTTTTGATAGGATAAGAATATTTTAGAAGTTTCTGTCAGGTTTTTTATTTTCATTTTTGGCATGGCTATCATGTTTGTATCATGTTGTCGATGTTTGTACTTATGATTCAACATTATAAAAGTGAAATTTTTCTTGATTGCTTCCAAAAATAAGTATACAATATTACCGTGACCTTTGCTGTGAGTCTAGGAATCAAGTTTCAATGGATTTCCAAGTTTAAAAGAATAAATAGATGTATTTTTTTAACCACTAATTAGCTGTCACCCAAGCAAATCTTTTTTTCATTATGTTTCTCCAAGTCACATCAAATGTTGACATATATAATTATCTTCAGTCCTATTATCTAACTCTTCTCTTTAAAAACTTACGTTGCTTACCAGAGGTTTTCCTCTCCCCTTAAAGCTCATTTAAACTAAGTTAGCCGTAGACTCAAGGTAACAGCTGTGCCCCTTATCTGCAAGAGTTTTTCTGCCAGAGGGAACTCTTTCATTTCTGAGGAAAAAGCCAGAAAATCTTCTGAAAATATCTAATTCTACTGTTAACTGAAAAATATTAGAGAATTAGAGATGGGGTTTTCCTTTTCTTCCATCCTTGACCTTTGAGTAATTTAACAAATCTGTTTCTGCTAGCCAGCTTCTTCCTGAATTTAAAATTGTTGCTTTCTGGATACCACTTAATGCCACATTCAAATTCCATGCTATAAAAGACTATCTCTAAATTGGCAACTAAGAGAAAACATAGATCTCAACAAAATGTTTTTGGGAACTGGATTTAACTTGATTTGTTATATTTGTTCAGGGATCAGAACAGATCATTTCTTGGCAGGGCTTTTTAATTTTCCCGTCGTCAAATTTTTTGAGGCTATAGTTATAATCTTAAATTCCTTCAGTCCCCAAAGTGTCTTTATTTCAATATAAGTTGTCTGCTTTTTATCCTGTGTGTTTTATTTATGCATTTATACTATTTTTCTCGGAAACGGGTCCATGGGCGTCACACAGCAGCCAAAGTGATCAGTAGCACAATAAAAAGACTAAGCCTCCCACACAGAACACAACCCAAGAGAGAGGTGAGTGGGGCCCCAGCTCAACCCACTGGTATGGATATGTTTCTGCACCTTTCCCCATCTAATATCTGGAACATTAAAATTTTTAAAAGGACATAGAAAAAAAGACCATACAGTTCCAACTAGTCAAGATGTGCTTCATGTTTTAATTTGCACAGAGGCCAAAGCCAAAGCTGCCCCCTCTTACCTCTGTTCTTCTCTTGGTGACTGACACCATCCAAGTTCCATGTATCAGAAGTAAACAAGACAGTCTCAAGTTTGCCTGCTTTCCTCTCCCACTGTTCAAATTGAATCAAATATTAAATATTAGCAGTTCTACCCTTTTAATTTTATGTGTGTCCTTTCCTGTTCAGGACTGCTGTCTCAGTTAGGGACCTTCTCTGGGACTGTTTACGCTGATTTCTGATACTGGTCCCTGCCCTACCCCTCATATACTAGTATGGAGATAAGGAAAGTGAGATACTTGAGTTGCAATGAAATGAAGTCCAGGGTTACCCAGCTTGTTACAGCAAAGCTAGGGATCAAAGCCAGATTTCTTTCCCAAATGTAGTGTCTTTATTTCTCCCTTGACTTTTGTAGTCTAAAAATTTTTTCTTCTAATATATGAACATCTATTTATCATTGTGCCCTGGATTGCCTCTCCCCTAACCCTATCCTGTATGAGTTATGTTCATCTCAGAGAAAGCTTTAGTTATGTAAGTTTTATCAGTGACTTGCTTTTGACTAGAAATGTATTTATATCATAAAATAGCTTGACTTGACTATCACTCTTCGTATTTTAAATGATGAATCATGCAGAGGAAGTGGGCTTCTGGTGGAAAGGTGGTTGTAAGAACCACTTTAACTACTTGAGCTTTGGAGTGATGCTCAGAACCTGCCAACCTCTTTGACCACTGAAGCTATTTTTTCATGATACTGAAGAAGTTTATTTTTTCCATATAAACACCATCTCACAGATTTGTGCTTATATAATAAGTTGCTGTTTCAAAGATGCTGTCACCCTGAATGAATACATTGAGGGAAGATTCTTTTCTAAAAGCCTGACCTACAATGGAAACCTATGGGATTCAGGAGGTCCAACAATATCAATGATAAGAGGGAATAAAATTCTTAGTAAGCACTTAGCATCATTTAATTGCATCTTTTGTGGTTGTTGTTTGCTTATTATTCTTCAAAGTTTGAGCTTTTCAATGAAATCCAGCTTTAGGCTACAGAGGAAAGGGGAAGGAAGAAAGGGAACAAGGATGTAAAAAGAATTAAGATGTGTTACGTACATGAACCAACTCCCTATGATGAATGTAGTCATTATGTACTGCAAACATGTACTAATAAAAATTAAAATTTAAAATAAAAAACTCCTGAGAATGCAAGCATTGGTTTTAAACTTGTCCTTGTGTTTAAGGACTCTAATCAGAGAGTTCTGTCACTCACAGCTGAGTCACTCAATACAGTAATTCACTTCACTACTCTGCAGAAATGGAGATTTCACAAACAAGTGTAGTACCTGCCCTACTCCACTCTCAGCTTTATGATAAAGAGCAAGTGAAAGAAATTCAGCACTATTCCAGAGATGAAAGGTTATAGGCTGAAATAACCCTGTAGTCCTGCAGGTCACAGTCTTTGTGTTCGGGGAGTGTCCCATTAGTGTTGTAACAGGGAAGTGAAATCAGTCAAGAGTTCTTGGAAGTTTCTGGTGTGGTGAGAAATAAAACACGTGTGATGAGCACAATCCTTATATTACAGAAGGTCAACATACTCTTTTTTTTTTCAACATACTCTTTAGTAAAAGTACCCTGTTCAAAACCATGTATATATCATAGGGAAACAAAACCTTAAGAGTTTGATCCTTAAGATATTGTTTGCAAAGAAAAAAACATCTAGATTATTCTTGTCTTTTGGTATATTGCTGCTTAATATATTCTAAACTTTTAAATTAAGCCTCAGCCTTCAGTCAGATAAACTCTTGAGAATAAGGATGTAGAATCAAATACTATCTTAAACACGTTTTTTAAGAAAATCTATGAGCCATTTTGAGGGACTCTACTAGCCTAGTAAAGGGTAAAGAGATTTGGTGACTGTAGTTTACATAATAGCTGTTATTTGATCTGAAACTGACTAGGTTTTTAAACAATTGAGTTATAGGGAATGGTGACAGAAATAGTTGTTCTATAAAAACACCTTCTGAAGAAAGTGATTAAACATTAAGCACTCCCTCCAGCATTTCCAGCCATATTTTCCATTGGCATCATCTTTCAATGCTTCTGAGTCCCAGAGAAAATAATTTAAATGAAAAGCTAAGTCTGCTACTTTGCTGGCCACCAGCTGGTCCCATAACTGCCCCTTTGAGGCTGGTTTTTCCCTCATAACCTGGATTACTCTGTCCTAATCCCTCTGAGAACCTACCCAGGCGTCCAGCAGCTCTTCCTCTCACTTCTTCAAAACACGTAGTCTAAATTCTTTTAAGCAGTGGGGCTATTCGTTCATCTCTGTAACTCCACAGATGGTTCCAGAGTCCATGCCTGTGCCCTCAGTGATGCCCAGGTAATTTTTTTGACCCCACACTTAATAAAGAAAATGGAGGTGAACTGCATCTCAGTCAGGATGAAGCGCTCTGCCACACACAGCAGAGTAGTCCATCCTTACTTGAGCAAGCCAGAATATTTTAATACTTCATCACACCATATTGAAAGAAGCTTTGCGTGGATTGTCTCACCAGATCCTTGTGAACAACCTTCATTATTTCCAATTAGTGCAGAAACTAAGGCAAATGGACACTGACCAGCTTGCCCACAGCAAGCCAGCCAGTGGGGGTTAGTGGGGGAAACCGTATTTAAGCCCAGACCTGAACAATCAGCTTCCATGTTCTTTCCATACCATGCAGCCTACCCTAATACCATATTTTCATAAGTAGAAACAACACTCTTCCTTTAAAAGAATTTTAGAAATTGACTAGTGGGAGGTGATTGTCCAACATTTAATTCTCCTTCCCTTTACTTCCTTCCCAACCCACAGAGATATATACCAGAGATGGGAACGCCTATGGGAAACCTTGTGAATTTCCGTTCTTAGTTCATGGGACATGGCATCATGATTGCATTGTTGATGAGGATCATAGTGGGCCATGGTGTGCTACCACCTTAAATTATGAATATGATCAAGAGTGGGGCATCTGCTTAAAACCCGGTATGTATGACTGGTAAGTTTTATGTCTGGAAAGAAGATAGTACAATTTATATGAGGCAAAAGGGAGAAGGAAGAGTTCAAGATTACTCAAAAGTGGCTGTAACAAATTTTCTTTAGCCTCGTTTTACAGATAAGCATGGTAAAGCATAGGTGAATTACATGACATTAAGTCACAAAACTAATAAATATCAGAGCTAGGATACAAACCAGGAAATCTGGCTGTGATGTTCTTGCCATGGAGAGCTAACTATCCTGCCTCACTGAGTAGAAAGCCTGCTGGTACTGGTAATGCTGATCCCTCCTTTCAGGGATCTGAGCTTCAACCTGGACCTGCAGAGTTCTGAGCAACTTGAAGAGGTTGTACTGGGACAGTGAGTCTCAAACTTCAGGACAATGGGATCACTTGGAGGGTTTGTTAGAACACAGACTGCTGGGTCCCACCTCTAGGGATTTTTATTCTGTAGATTTTGGGTGGGGGGAACCCCAAGAATTTATAGTTTAACAGATTCCCCTGTAATGCTTAGGATGCTGGTCTGGGGACTTCACTTTGAGAAGTGTGTTTCTAGGTTGAGGCCCAGATTTTCAACACCTGGAACCTACCAAAATAGAAAAACCCAATATTTGCTTCAGCTCTAATTGATAACAAGCAGAATGTAATCAACCATGTAACTGTTTCATTTAACTCTCGCTATAAGTTTGGGTCAGCAGTTGTAGATGGGAAATGGAGTTTAGACATTATCTAGTGCAAACTCATCTCAGGTGAGAGGCAGCAGGCTCACAGCCTGATGGAATGACCTGCGAAGGTCAGACCACATTCTTATGGAGCCTGGCAGAAAACCAGGATTCCTAATCCTCATTATCCAGTGTATTTACTGCACTCTGCCTTGCTGCCTTGACTGGGTATGTCTTGGTGCCTTTCACTTCCCTTCAGTAGTGGAGTAGGAGTTGTTAATATATTCATAGGCTCCCCAGAGTTACTTGTCATGGAAGAAGCAAGATAGTGAGTTTCCCGGACTTGAAAACTGCTAAACCATGAAGATGGTTTTGCATAGCAAATGCAATGCCACCATCTAGAAGCTTCTGGATTTATAAGGAGAGGGCCTCTGCAGTAATAATGAACCTCTAGACCGTGTGCCTACAAATTCACCATATTTTGTTTTCACCAAATGTCACTGTCTCTGTTGGTGTTTATGCCCTAGAAAAGTGGCTGACAAGGCGGAGTGTGCCATTTAGAAGAGCAACAGAAGAGATCAGTGCTCTGATGATAGTTTTGCCTCGAACACCTGTAGGTCTTTGTTCTCTCTGTGAAATGAGGGCATTTGACAGACAGATCTCCAAGGGCCTTTCTGGTATACAGGTCCAGGACTCTGCCATCTGATATGCACTGGTTGTGGGCAGCCCTGTGAAATGCCCCTCACAGGGATGCACATGACACAGCCTACATTGGTTTTCCCTTCTTGTTGGGAGCACATAGGAGGTCCTGAGTATATTTCTGAACCAATTGCTTCGACACCTGTATAACTCACCCAGGAAACAGCTTGAAGATTCTTTGTCTAAAATTTTGTATACCTTTATGTATCTGTTATATATACATTATATAATATATATACATTTATAGACCTACATATGTATGCATATGTGTGTATACATGTATAATGTAAACTTTATAACATTAATTATACATTTAATCATCTATTAAAATAAGAAATATGGTTTCTGAAATAAGATGGTCACTTGTTCTACATCTTGGTCATTTAAGCAGCGTGTCTAGTGCACGCACCTACATACCCTGGTTTCTCTGCAGTCTGTGGGGAAATTCTCCACAGTCAGCCACCATGTTTAAGCAAGCTTCTTTTCCATTAGCTCAGTGAGCCACACCTGTACACATTGAGATGCGTACCTTCAAGTGGAGGACAGGCACGGACGTGGGTGAAAACTTGCCATTGTAGTGAACAGGGGATAAAGGAGAGTGGAAGCTTTCATCATCTAAGTCATTTGGTATCCTTCGACTTCAATTTCACTGTGTAATCAAAGAATCAAAACACAGTCTAAACAGGCAATAGTAGCCTTCTTTTTGGCATATCCTACCTCAGGGTATGCAATTTGAATCACAGTACTTGTAAGCATTACAAGTAATAGAAAGCATTATGCCCTTACATTACGATCACAGACTTATCTTTTTATCACAGAAAATGGCTGTGAAGGTAATTGGGAAAAGAATGACCAGACTGGAAGTTGCTACCAATTTAATACTCAAGCAATTCTTTCTTGGAAAGAAGCTTATATTTCATGTCAGAGTCAAGGAGCTGACTTACTGAGCATCAACAATGCTGCTGAATTGACTTACCTTAAAGGTAGGTTTAATTTGCATGTGATAGAGCAAATTGTTGAAATTGTAAAGGTGCTTCTTCTACTTTCATATCCAAGAGCGTTGTTTTGTGTATATTTTTCTGACTTCTCTTGGGATTTAAACTTCTACACTCACAAGCAAAAAACTACTGAGTGTAAACATAGTCCATGTATTGAAAAATGCGTCTTGTGAGGGAGACCAGAGATTGATGTTCAGAAAATGATCCTAAAGTGAAAGGATTGGGGGCGGAGGTTGAGTTTTAAACTCTCTGAACACTGAAAAGTAGAGATTCAAGGAAAATAAAGCAGATGACTGTCACAATATACAACCTCAGTAAAAAGTCCTCACCTTTAAGTGAAGAAGTACAGTCCTCAGGGGTAAAGAGAGTTTTAAGAAATCTTAAAGTGGATTTGACATCAGTATGTGGAGTGTTTTATTTTGTTTGCAGGAGGTAATGGTAATTTTTAAATATTTAGTGATGAAAACTTAAATCACGTAGACAAGAATGAAAAGACATCATGTGTTCTTTCACATGAATTTCAGGATCAACTTGTTAATTCCAGTGGTAATACCGTGGGGACTTTGATTGGAATTGTGTTGAATTACAGATTAATTAGGAAGGCATTGCTGTTTCTACATTGTCTTCTCATCCATGAAAATGGTATGCCTTTCCGTGGTTTTTAGGACTTCTGTTATGTGCCCAGTAAAATTCTGTAACTTTTTCCATCAGAATCTTGCATGTCTTAAGAGAAAGTTTATATACAAAAATTTTATACTTTTAAAAATCAGAAATATATAATTCTGAGCCCTTAATGATTTTTTTTTCTCTGAATAAAAAAATAGTAGTGATGTATGATGATAATTGATTCAGACTACTAAGTCCTTTTTATGTATTATCTCATTTAATCTTATATAACAGCCCTGTAAATTAGGTATAAGATATGACCAAAACTACAGTGCATATTTAAATTTTTTAAATTTTTATTACAGGAAAAGAAACGTTGCCACTAACTCCCCTCAAAATACTCTCCCTCACCTTGAACACCCTTATCCTTTCATTCTTGCCACTTTCTGAAGCAGTTCTGGAAGTCCTTTATTGTGTCTTTAGTTGTGCTGTTTGGCTGCCTTAATGGCTGAATTAATTCAAAGTATTTACCTTTTATGGTCATTTTTTACTTTGAAGAAGAGACAGAAGTCACATACCAAATTCAGTGAATAAGGTGAATGAGGACATAGTGTAATGTTTTTATTTGACAAAAATTGCTGTGAATAACATTCATAAAGTGATCATAAAATACAGTGAATGTTTAAATTTTAAAATTTATTATAGTAAGAGACACATTGCCATTAATCTTCCTCAAAATATCACCCCTCACTTTGAATGATTTATCCCATCACTCTTAGCAATGTGTCTTTTAGTAGAATAAGGTTTTTAAAATATAAATGTTCATCATATCTCTCACCCTTCATGTTGTTACTATGGTCATTTTGCAGATGATTATTTTGAGTCTCAGGAAATGTAACTTGTCCAGTGTCACTTGCAAGCACTTAGCACAGACTAAATTTGGACAGTTAATCTAACAAAAACAACTTGTATCAGGCGTGTACCTGGATTCACCTTTTTATATGACTACAAGTTCTTTGCAGGCAGAGATTTTTTGTTAACTTTAAACACACGACTTTAAGCATTATGGCATATAGTAAATGAACACTTACTAAATATTCCAGGTAAATTGTATAATAACTATAATAAATATTTTATAATAACTATAAATAGTTGTAGCACTATGAGCAAGGCTTCTTCTCTAAAGAGATAAATCATTGCTACCACATCTCAAGGATTTTTATCACCAGATCAAAAAAATTGATGCTTAGAAATAATATACCCAGTGTCACATGGCTAAGATGTTCCAGAATTTGGATTTGAATATCAACATAGAGAACTACAGAGTCCTTAATTTTTTTTTTACTATGCTAGTTACTCTTTTTGAAGGGGGTGCAGTTAGTGCTGGGGTTCGAACTCAGGGCTTTGTGCTTGCTAGGCAAGTGCTCTACCACTGAGCTAAATCCCCAACCCCTTACTAACTGTAACATATTTTCTTTATTTCATTTTTTGAACATTGAAAGTCCACTGGACTTCTTTTCATGCTTTTTGACTAAAGTTTTATTCAGGCCTCCTTTCTTACTTATATATAGTTTTATCCTTTTTTAATGGTTTTTGGCAGTTAAATAATTAGAACTATAGAATGGAGATCTGTCAAATAAGTCTGATTGGCTAATGTTTGGTAGAATTCTGTTCCAGACTTCACCAAAGCCTTACCAAAAATATCACTGGGACTATAAAGTGCCAATAAGTTTAAGCCTTCTAGAATATCAACATTTGGAAAGTGATTTCAGGGAAAGAGAAAAGCGTAGAAGTGTGACTATCACCATTCCACAAAAATCTACTGATGCATTTGGAGCAATGAATATTGCACAATTCTTTTTTTTTTTAATTTTATTTTAATGGCACATTTTAGAGGTACATAGTGATAACATTCATCATAGGGGATTTGTACCTGTACATGATATATCTTGCTTCTTTTTTTCCTGTTCCTCTCCCCTCCCTTTACCCCCTCCTCCCTCCTTATTTACAAAAGCTTTGTTTCCATTTTTTCCTTCTGTTTCTTATTTCTCTTGTCCTTCTGTTCCTTCCCCTCTTCCCCTCCCTTGTTCCCTTTCCCAGTATAAAACATTATAGCCTTTATTTGCATTTTCAGTTTCTCACACCAGAGAAACAATGCAGTATTTAAACATGTGTGTCTGATTTATTTCACTTAAGAGTATGGTCTCAAGATGCATCCATTTACCTAGAAATATCTCAAGTTCATTGTTCTTTATGGCAATGCACAATTCTTAATTAATCACTCTTCTTTAGTAACTTATAAAAGTGAGATGATAAAAAAAGAACTTTATTGTCCTCTACCCTTGGCAAAACACTTCACATATTTTACATAGATCATTAATTTGAGAGATGCATCTCTTTCTGATATTTCAAGTTCTCTTTCAGTATAAAAGCTGTTTAGGCATATCAGTATGCCTAATTATGATTGTTAGTGTCCCAAGACTCAGGAAAGCTGTGCTTTAGAATCTAAAATTTAGACTCTCCATACTTCAAAAAAAAATGTCTACTATGTGTCCCTTTACTGTGAACTGCCATGTGTAAACATTGGACTAAGAGTACTGATGCCAACAAAAGTCAACTAAACAGACTTTGTAACCAAAGTGCTTCATCTGATTGGGGAAGTAAAAGTTGTATATATACAAAGCATAATAGAGTATGTTATTTCTCAGTGAATTTCAGGTTTGGTAGTTAGTAGTTGGGTGACACTAGGGAATCTATTGCCAGAAAAATAATAATAATAAATGGAGGAGGGGGAGAAAGAAAAAATAGAGAAGTAAAAATTTAAAAAAGAAAGAAAAGGAAGATGAGGAAAGAAAAGTGAAATAAAAATCCAATTAAAATGTTTTTAAATGATTAGACAAAAGTAACAGAAAAAAAGAAAAAGAAGACAAGCAGAACAAAAACAAAGAACTAAACAAACAAAAAAAAATCCCAAAAATGTCAGAGACAGAGAGAGAGATCCAAAAAATTCTTCCTTGTCGAGGTGTTTGGGTGAGTAATTTCTTTCCAAGACCTGTAGTATTGGAATCCACCAGATATGGGGAAGAGATAGTGAGTCACAGTTGGATCATACTGTGTTTCCATACCCACTTTTTGCTGTGTGGATGCTGAGTCCTGCCCCACCTTCACCTCTGGGTGGGATCAGTCAATTGTTAGGTTGTCTGCCTCAGGGCTATACTCCAGGGACTTTCAGTATTTTTTGTGCCCTTCTGTACACCAAGAGCTGCTACTGTCCCCAGCTAGTTTTGCTGCCTGTGGCCTCATGAGGTGCCCCACTTGCTTCAGAGGCCTTCTGTCCATAGCCCCAAGGCCACAGAAAATATCCAAGCAGAAGTGTGTCACTGATCATGTTAGCAGGTGGGGAAAGCAAACAGACAACTGAGTTTTGTGCTGGAAGTAGGTAGCATGGGGGGCCAAGTACCCACTGGCATCTATCCCAGTGCCTTCAGACCCAGCCCTCTCAGAAACCACACGTGACCAGCCTGGCTTCTCACCACAGAAAGTGGATCTACCACGTTCTTTGTAGCCTGAACTTGCCAGCACTTACTCTTCTCAGGGAATTTGTGACCCGCTCTCCTCCACTGCAGGACTGTCTTCTGAGGCCATCTCCCACTCAGTCACTACAGTAGGGTGACTCCAAAGACCCTGAGGTGTAGTTTTTCTGTGATTTCTGATTTCCTGAAATAGCTCAGTCTTAACACAATAAACCCTTCTCAGATTGGCTCCTGATTCTACTACCCATAAATACGGCAAGTGCTGCCCTCGATTTCTTTTCCCAAATCGTTCTGCCATGCAGTGGGAGTCACATCCAGAGTAAAACCTCACACTGTGTGTTATGGTTTGTGCCTATATGTCCCCTCAAAGTCTCATGCTATCATAGATGGGACTTTTTCAGAGGTGGCTGAATCTAGAGTGTGTGATGCTGGGATTAAGGGTGTGTGATTACTAAATCAATCCACCGATTGGTTTGGCACCACCCTAATCCTAGTATAAAATAAAAGGGATAGAAATAGGCTTGCCTATCCCTTGCTTACCCCCTTGCTCACCTTGCTGCCTTCTGCCATGCCAACCTGCCTTGGAGCCAGCTGATTGTGGACTGAAACCTCCACAAACTGTGAGCTATATAAACTTTTTTTCCCATAACTTTGGGTGTCAGGTATTTTGTCTCAGCAATGAGAAAAAAGTAACTAATATACTGTATTTGTTGCTTAACTGCATTACCCAACACTATTTGCTGTGTAACTGTCGGTTTGTGCCAGGGCTCATGCTGCCTGTGCATTGTTGGTCACTGAAGCTGCTAACCTTTCTGGGCTTGCCTTATGATTTTTGGAGTCAGGTTCTCCTGAGGAGTCAGGGTTGGCATTTGAGGGTGCTTTTTTCTTTTCTTGCATTGTCTTATGTTTCTCTGCGATTTTCAACTTTCTTCCTCTCTCATGATTTCTGGAGCTGTTCTCTTTTTCTTTGCTAAGGAGTTGTCCCCAATGCCCTCCTCCTAGGCGCCTGCCATCCCTCACACATTGGTGTCCGGTTACTGTTCTTGGCCCCCCTCTTTGCTGCAGCTATTACTCCTCAACCTAAGACAGTTCTTCCACTCCCTGCATTTTGGTTCTTGAGAAGTCATATTGTAAGAATTTAGGTTCTAATGTCTGCAACAAGGCAAATATGAAGTATAGTCAAAATTACCCTTGGAAAGCCCTTAAAGTATGGACATGGTTTTCTATGTGCAAACCACAGAGTTTTTATATAATATACATTATATATGACATATAATACAATAATATAGCATACATAATTCCCTGGGAAGAATTAAGAAACTGTTATCAAGTGTTTTACTGCTGGAAATATTTCAACAAATTTATAAAGATTCCAACCTTTATAAAGCTTGCTCTGTTTGTCAGCATCTTCCTTGTCTTTGGTAGACCACTGTGTCGGTTGTTCTACTGCTACATGGTCCTCAATTAATTTTTCAGATTCTTCCTTCATGATGTTGATGACGTCTTGTCAGGTTCCTGAGCAATGCTCTTGACTTCGTAGACAGTGGTGAAAATTCTCAACAATCATTTGCACATTCTTTTCATTCTTTTTCCAATATCTATGGACCTGTACAAGTGTGATCACATTCTTGTTTTGTGGGCATATACACATCAAATGGCATATCAGCAGTTGGCCTCAATATTTCAGTTATTTGTGTTTCTCTGACTTTCTTTTTTTGCTGATGACATCTGGTTGACAAATAATAGATTTGAATGATATATGTCTCCAGTATGCACACACATGTGTAGTTTTCATTCAGTTTCTCCAGTCTGAGTTCCTTTGGACACTAGTGCCATATTTTCCACTGCCTGAGAAACAGCTCATATACATATTTCTGACCCACTGCCAGAAATATCTTACCATTAAGGGGATTCTGTATCGATTCTTTTCTACTAGATTGAAATTTTATAAGGGCAAAAACTGTCATTTTGTTTTTTATATTCTTAGTGCCTGGCAAATAATGTGTGCTTCATAAATTTAAACTGTCTAGAATGTAGTTCAGATCCTCAAAATCTAGATGTACAATGGAAACTGCTTTCAATAAGACTTCAAATTAATACAAAAGAGTTAAAAACAGACTGCGAAGCAGCTAATCTGAAGGTTCTGTTTTTAGTTTAGAAAAAAGGGGAACTGGACAAACTAATGGGAAAACAGAACTAAACAAGCATGAGACTTTGGGTTTCTCAGTACTATGAAGTTTTATTGTCTGTTAGTGTAACCTGCCTTTGTTGCCTAGTCAGGCTACTCCAGAAATTTCTGCTTATAATCAAGGCCTTCAGGGTTTGGGAGTGGGAGTTTGTTTTGTTTTCTCTTGTTTTTGCTGTTAGTAGAAAGTTGGTCTGATTTAGATGACAACTTGGGTAATTGGATCACTTCTAAAAATTGTGTAAATCTTACAGGAAAAGAAGACATTGCTAAAAATTTCTGGATTGGGTTAAATCAGCTGTACTCTGCCAGAGGCTGGGAATGGTCAGACCACAAGCCACTAAACTTTCTCAACTGGGACCCAGGTAATGCTTCTTCCCCACTCACTTTGCACAGAGCAAAAGCTTCAAAACTCAAGAGTTTCCCAACCACCGAGATCTTATAAAAGTCTCAAGTATTGAAAAATGTCGTGGTTATTTCTCAGAAGAAAATTTCCTTAAGCCATTCTTAACTGTGACACTTGTTGACCACACCATGGGCTGCTGAGCATTTGCCCTTGACTTTTACAGCCACTCCCCATTTTTAGGTAGGAGCAAGATGAGCCCTCCCGCAGATGGCCAAGAGCCATTCTGGGTCCTGTGGGGACTTGACATGTCTGCGATTCAGCCCTGTTGTTTTTCATGTGCAGCTTAACTCTAATGTGGAAATATTCCTCAATTTCAAAAGCTTGAAGTCTCCCCACTGCGGCACTCAAGTACTGACAGCATAATGGGTATATTTCATTATTCAAATAAATACTTCAAAGAAAACTTTGTAGTGAATGAAATAAATAAAATTCTACTTAGCCAAATCAGCTTTTTTCCCCCCAAAGGAAGGATGAGGTACTTTTAAAAAAATATAGTCTGGCAAATGCAAAACCTTAAAATTCACATTAATTTTAATAAGAAAGTATTCTGTGCACATATAGAAAAAAGCTGTCTACTATGAAATATTAATGTCATTTAGCTAAATAAATTTTCTTATTAGAAAATAAATAGCTCAGTAAGTACAATCTTCAAAGCAGTGTGTGTGTGTGTGTGTGTGTGTGTGTGTGCGCTTGTGTGTGCGCACATACAAGGACCTTGCACCTGCTAAGCAAGTACTCTATCACTGAGGTATACTGCCAGACCTTAATTTAATCTTTACTTTAAGGGCTTAAAGGCATTACAGAATCTTAAATTAATATCTTCATCGTACTATAAACATTTATTGTAGAATAGCAGATTAAGAACTACTGGCCTCAAGTGAAAAGTTGCTTGGAAACAGAGATTTGTTTTTTGCTTTTGCATTTTAAATTAACTACAATGTATCAGAATGTTTTCCTTTGTGTCATATGGTTTAGAAGAAAGAGATATTTAAACACATTAGTATCCATTGAGGTTTATACACTTCAATTTAACTGTACTATCAGTTTCCATAAACGTAGAAAATTACGAGTATAAATTATTTTTCCTAACTACCGCCCTGACCCTCACCTTTTAAACTCTGAAAATCTTACCTTTTAAGATATGCCAAGTGCACCTATAATAGGTGGATCAAGCTGTGCAAGAATGGATGCTGAGTCTGGACTGTGGCAGATGATTTTCTGTGAAGCTAAACTACCCTATATCTGCAAGAAACCACTGAATAATACAACAGAGTTAACAGGTATCTTCCTCAGTTCACTGTACAGAGAAGTCTTAACATCACAGCTTTGTGAAGTCAAGTAAATTCATTTCAGATACCCATTTCCACATTTCCTTCACCTGATACTGCCAATGCAAAAAAGTATTTGACTTTTGACCCTGTCATTAGATATTAGCAACTGAAGAATATCAAGTAAAAATATGTGTATTCCCATTAGACAGCAGAGATATTCTTGATAGGAAATACATTTCTGCTCACCATTGGCCTGCCCCTTTCTCTCTGTCTGTCTGTCTGTCTGTGTGTGTGTGTCTCTCTCTGTGCTTCTTAAAGTGTAGTGCACAGACCTAGCACATCAGTATCACCTATGCCTATTAGAAATGCAGATTCTCAGGGCCTACTGTGATTTACTGAATCAGAAACTGAAGAGGTGGGGCCTAGAATCTGCGTTTTAAGAACCCCATGAGGTACCCCTGATGCATGCTCAAGTCTGAGAGCTGCTGCTATAAGGACAGGTATTATGCTTGTACTGCATACCTGTGATGCGTCACAAACTAAACTGGACGCAAGACTATTCCCAGGCATTCCTGCCTCTTGCCCCACAACACCCAGCCCTTTTTTGTCCTTCCATGCTGGTTCTTCAGTTCTTGCACAGAAAAATCAGGTTTAAAAAAAAAAAGTAACCCAGGACAAAATTTGTACATGAAGGGGTTCTTTTCTAGGGATTTGGGGGATAACAGGGATACAGGAACAGCAGAAGTTTTTGAGCCGAGAGGTTAAGGAATATTTTGCAAGAATGAAGAAGAGTCCCTAGACTGTCAAGCATGAGGCCTGATGTATACTTGATATTTAGTTAAATGTTTACTAAGTGAAAAAACCTCCGACTCAAAACTGAGAAGTAAAAAGATGATTTTTAAAACTCCTGCTTTAAGGAATTATGAGGGAAAGGGGAAAAGCAACTAAATTTCTTGTCATCCAAAAAGGAGCTTATAGCAGATTTTTTAAGGGGAAAAAAGTCATACTGAATAAATAACATAAGGAAATGTTTTAAAGTAACAGAGGAAAATCAACATTTATCTTCCAAGTTAATGCAAACCGAATGTAACCCATACAACAAAAAGCCTAATAGAGAAGTGAGCACAAATGAAAATAAACCAGAACAACCAACAATAGATTAAGTAAATACCTCAAAGTAGCAATTATTAAGTAAATTATGTTTCCACATGATTGAATAATATGCATTTATTATAACTGTGCCTTCAGGAAAGTACAAAGAGCTGAACAAAATGATATGCCTACTTATCATTTTAGCCTTGTAAAAATATCTATTCATAGAGACAAAGACTAGAATATGAAAATGATTGTTTTAAGTTCAATTATGCATGATTTTTTCCCTCTGCTCCTTTATCATAATTGTAAAACATAATAGTAATAATGAATGCTATTCAGAATCTGAAAGTTAATTTAGTTATCTTGCAAGTATGAGAGGCTAGATGAACCTGAATTTTACCCTTTAGTAAGAAAGTAAACTGTCTAAATTTTTAAGATACTGTTTTCTTATAACAGTTGTTCCAGGTGGTTCTGAATCAGTGAAGTCTGAATAACAAAACTATTTTCTAGTTTTTTAACAAGGGTAGAAGAATTTTGTATAGTTTTATTCCTGAATCTTTTTTTCTAATCTAGAAAGATTAGACCTTCATTTGTGAGTTTTATCATAGTCAAAACAAAGAACCAGTAGTTCTATGAGGACAGAGGGTCCAGCAGGAGGGGAGGAAAGAAGAGGTCCAGAGGTGCCCTTTGCCCTTTCCCTCCATTGCTGCCATCTCTTGAGTGTGAGGTGTATAAATGTTTTATTCTGTTCCTTAAATCTCTGCCTGTCCTTTGCTCAATATTGAGCATTAGTGCACATCCCCTTGCTAACCTTATGCAAGGAAAGAAGGGTCAGCCTCATTATAATCCTCTCAAAAGCAGAGGCTGGAGGGGAGCCTAACAAATCTCAGACCCAGGAAAAGATTTGTCAGCAACTGGCCTACCCCACACCTTTCTTCTGTCTTTTAGAACCAGGGGCAGTCCCTCCCTTTATTGTGCCTATGCCCCTTCAGTAGTCCGTGCCCTGCCATGTAGCATGTCTGTATCACTGTAGGTTCACATCATTATCTGAATCCTTGCAGGAATTCTTACAATGCCATGTATACATTGGGCACAAAATAAATTTATGTCGTTCTAGTATCTGCCATTACATTGCCTAGTTTTCCAAGGGCTTTGTGATTCACGAAGGAAAAATTTGCAAAGTTGTTGATTCAAAATAGCAATATCTTTACTGGAATATAAATTGCCACTTTTCCCCCAGATGTTTGGACATATTCAGATACCCGCTGTGATGCAGGCTGGCTGCCAAATAATGGATTTTGCTATCTACTAGTAAATGAAAGTGGTTCCTGGGATGAGGCACATATAAAATGCAAAGCCTTCAGTGGTGACCTCATCAGCATTCATTCATTGGCAGATGTAGAGGTGGTTGTCACAAAACTCCATAATGGAGGTAAGTTTTATAAAACATCCTATTTGAGAGGCTTAAAACATTTTTAAATATTCCTATTTTCCGACTTTTAGTGGAAACGAAAGCTTACAGTTTGATCCTGCAGATTAGCACTGTCCAGTAGCATTTTCTGTGATGATGGAACTTGTCTGTTGTCTGTCATGTCCAATCCAGTAGCTACCATCCACATATGGCTCTTAAGCACTTGAAATATAGCTAGGGAAATAAACTGAAGTATTGATTGTATTTAGTTTTAATTATTTGACATTCAAGTTTAAATAGCCACATATGCTTAATAGCTACTAATTTGACAGTAAAACCATTGACCGAATAGGCTCCTTCTTATACACTAAATTCTTTTTAAATTTCTCCAAAAACTTAAGTGATAACTATTTTACTTAGTAATTATTTGAGAAGTACAGAATGGTAAACAAAATTATACAAACCACCAATGTTGTCCTCTTCCTAAAATTCTCTAATAATAACAGGAAATAGTAGATGCCTACTTTGAGCAGGCTTGATGCTATTTGTTTTCTGTGAACAAATAGCATCAGTAGAGTTGTTCCCAGGCTGCAGAGAACAGTATTTCTTTCTAATTGGAATGTCTATGATTATATGTATAGTTTCACTAATCCCCATACAGCAAAGTTTATCTATGCAGAAGTCAGGAACACCCAGCTTGGAGATTTTAGTCCAGCACTGAGTCCCATGTCCTCTGTGGGTATCAGTAATAAGAAAAGCTTTCATTATCCAACCTGCCTCCCTCATCAACTTTTTTTTTTTTTTTTTTTTTTTTTGTGGTGCGGGGGCTCGAACTCAGGCCCTTGTGCTTGCAAAGCAAGCACTCTAATCACTGAGCTAAATCCCCAGCCCCCCTCATCAACATTTTAATAGGCTAATTAAGAATACCATAAAGGTTTTAAAACCCATTTCACAAAGTAAAATTCTGTAACAATATATATATTTAAGAATGTAATTGAATAAAGCCAAAATAACACATTTTTCTTTTAGATGCCCAAGAAGAAATATGGACAGGCCTTAAGAACATAAATATACCAACTTTGTTTCAGTGGTCAGATGGTACTGAAGTTAGTCTGACATACTGGGATGAAAATGAGCCGAAAGTGCCCTACAATAAGACACCCAACTGTGTTACCTATTTAGGAAAGGTAGGAAACCTGTGGTTTATTTATAGTCTTACTGTTATACTTAATGATAATATTAAGATTATTTTGGTTAAAGTGTTTGTGTATAAGCTGAGAAAGAAAATGAAATGTTAGAGCCCTATAGATTGCTTTTCTTTTTGTTTTTATTTTATTTTATTTTATTTTATTTTTTTGGTGCTGGGGATCAAACTCGGGCCCTTGTGCTTGCAAGGCAAGCACTTTAACCACTGAGCTAAATCCCCAGCCCAGCTTTTCTGATAGCTACCAAAAAACGGGTAAATAAAAGCAATTCCTGAGTAAATAATCCACTTCCTGTCTGAGACCATTTGCTTTGTGTGAAACAGAGATAGAGAATGTCTTTAGATCTCACATTCTTATGCAAACTCATTCTAATAATCTGTTTTCTCTCAGGATCAGGCTCTCCATCTGCCTTTCTGCCATCAGTGTGATATTTGGCAGAAGGAACGAGGGACCCTATGTAGTCCTCAGAGTCACATGCCTGTGACCCCCACACACACCTAAACATATGCTTCACTAATCTCCCAGGCATCCCTGAAGCAAATCAAGTTGACAATCAAGATTAACCACCACAATTTTAAATAAAAATTTTAAAATATTTTAATTTAAAAATTAGGACTAAATTGGTTCAGAAAATTATCTTTCTCCTTTAGATAGCATAAACCTGTATGGAACATTTTTCAGTTAACAGCTCAAAATAGATTGTAGCTTGAGTAGAAAGGATATCTGTGCCTCTATAATTTTTTTATCACTTTCCTATGGACAATTTTTTCTAATTGATTGAGAGGGTGGTTGTGTCATCTAGACATCTAGAGAGACTTAAGTGGAAGCAATAAATGGTATGTATATGTAGAAGTGTTTCAATAGTAAAGATTTATCTATAAAGGTGTCAATCTATTTAAAAAGTTACCTACCATGTGTAAAAGATTGAAACTAGTTCCTTATTTCTCATCCTGTACCTAAATCAATTCAAAATGGATCAAAAACCTAGGTATAAGGCCTAAACTGTGAAACTCCTAGAAGAAAACACAGAGAAAACAATCAAAGTCATAGGCACCGGCAAAGACTTCCTGAATAGGACTCCAGTTGCACAAAAAATAACAGCGAGAATTAACAAATGAGATTACATCATATTAAATAGCTTCCATGCAGTAAACAATTAACAGAATGAAGAGAGTGGGAGAGAATTCTTGCTGGCAACTCTTCCTGTAGAGGATTAATATCCAGAATATATGAAGAACTCAAAAAATGAACACCAAAATACAAATCACAAATAGGCAAATGAATTGAAAAGAAGAAAATATGTTTCTCAAAAGAAGAAATACAGGGGCTGGGGATTTAGCTCAGTGATTGGAGTGCTTGCCTTGTAAGCACAAGGGCCTGAGTTCGATCCCCGGCACCACAAAAAAATAAAAAATAAAAAGAAGAAGAAATACAAATAGGTGATAAGTATATGAAAAAATGCTCAACATCTTTAGCCACCAAGGAAATGAGAATCAAAACTACATGGAGATTCTGTCTCACCCCAGGTAGAATGTGTATCATCGGGAATAAAATAAATGGTGACCAGAATGTGGGAGAAAGGAACAGTTCTACACTGTTGATGGGATGTAAATTAGTACAGCTGTTACGGTTTACATCTAGATGTCCCCCCAAATCCTCTTCACTCATAGGTGGTACTTTGGGAAATGACTGGATCATGAGTGTGTGATACGAATTATTCCACTGCTAAATTTAGCATAGTTTTGGGTGTGGGATTTGCTGAAGAGAGAAGACCCACTCTAGCTGCAGGTGGCACCAACAAGTAGTCTCGTAGCCTGGATAGAATAAAAAGAAACCACATGGAAGACTACTGCTTCCTGTCTGCCACGCCATGATCTCTGTCCTCTCCCATGCTGCCCTACTTTGGAGCTGGCTGACTATGGACTGAAACATCTACAAACTGTGAGCTAAAGTAAACTTTTTTTTAATTTGTGGGTGTTGGGTATTTTGCCCAAGCAACGAGAAAGTAACTAAGACAACAACCATTATGGAAATCAGTATAGAAGTTCCTCAAAAAAACTGAAAAATGAAGCCACTGTTTGATCCAGCTGTACCACTCCTGGGTATATTCCTGAAAGAAAGTCAACATACTCATGTTGATTGCAGCTCAATTCCTAATACCTAAACTATGAAAACAGCCTAGATGACCATGAACAGATGAATGAAACAGAAAATGTGGTAGATGTACACAATGGAATATTATTTGGCCATGAAGAAAAACAAAATTATGCCATTTGCAGGAAAATGGATAGAATTGGAGACCATCATATTAAGTGAAAAATGCCAGACTCAAAAAGCCAAATGTCATGTTTCCTCTCATATGAGAAATCAAGAGGGGGAAGAGAAGGAGAAAGAGAAAAAACATGAAAGTAGAAGAGAGACAATTAGAGAAAATGAAGGTATCAGAGGAGGGAGGAAGAAAGGATGGATAACTCCGGCAGGGGAGGAGTGATCAAAGAGTATTGTATGTATGTACAAATTTGCCAAAATGAAACTCACTCATGTGTGTAATTAATATGCACTAATAAACATTTTATAAAAGATGTAAGAGAATACTTTAGGATAATATTAGAAAGGAAAGTGCTGTGCCATTGGCAAGAGTGAATTAAAAGCATTACCCAGATAGCATTCCAGTGTTCAGAATTGACTCGTATAACAGTTCATCTGTTACAACTCAGTTTCAAGAAAGAAAAGTGACTTAACCAATGAAGCAAAATTAATTTTAAGTGGCACATTTGAAAGAGACAACTTTGAAGCCTGGGCTGAAGTAGAGTTCAAAAAAAAACTTCTGATTCAAAGAGTAGCTCTTGTAACTACCATCATCCTTATGCACATGAAGAAACTGAGGCAGTAAAGTTAGTTGATATAACCCAGACTTTAATCTGTAGATGGGCTTTGGCTGTGTCACAAGGAAGACTAGAATACAGTAGATCAACTGTGTGGCACCTCTTCGATCTCTGGGCTACATGTCCTTCATCCTATATGGTTTTATTGTTATGCTTATGAGAAAACGAAATTCATCCACACTGTGACTTGATCCTAAAATAAGAGGTTATGAGCCAAAACTTTCTCTCACCACCCCCTCATAGTTTTTGTGAGACCAATTCTAAACATATGGCAAATCATTTCTTTTGTGAGAAGGTATTTTTCTCTCTTTTAAAAGCTAGGTCAATGGAAAGTCCAATCATGTGACAAGAAATTTAAATACGTATGTAAGAAAAAGGGAGAAACAATGAAGGATACAAAATTCGATAAGATGTGTCCCCCGGATGAGGTATGTAAAATGCCTTTGTAAATTTTCCTAAACAGAATTGCATCTTCTTGGTTAGAAGTACTATAGTTATTGAAACATAAACAATTCAGAATGGAAAAATAGAAGAAATCACTAGCTCTGTTTATTTACATTAAAGCAAATCAGAAGTCAGGGAATCATAGTGTGTTGCCATTCTTACAGAAGGCAAAAGAATTACCTATTTGTGACTTTCCATAAAAATGTAAATGATTACTATGCTCAATGCTGATATTTTTACCTGCACCACTGATAATATTCCTATTCCAAAATTATCAACAATTATAGAATTTATGGTGAACAAGGCACTAAGGATAAAGAGAATTATGTCTGTTTCTGTCTAACACAAGCTCACAGTTATGTAGAGGTTATCTGTGAACCTGCATCCCATGCTTGTCATGTGTTGAACACACTGACCATCTCGGTGCCCACAACTTGCAAGGTGTTATCAATGTAACAGAAACTTCCTTGTCCAAGGTAGACATCATCAAGTGTGACAATATTTCTCCTCTGGTTTAGGGCTGGATGAGACATGGAGAAACCTGTTACAGAATTTACGAGGATGGGGTCCCTTTTGGAACGAACTGCAATCTGACTATCACTAGCAGGTGTGACCATCAGTAAATGTGTAACTAATAAGATTTTAACTCTGAGGGGTGTTTTTTGTTTTGTTTGTTTTGTTTTGTCTTTGCAGTGCTGGGGAATGAATCCAGGGCCTTCACAATGAGCTACATCCCAGCCGTTTTTAATGCTGAGACAGGATCTTGCTAAGTCACTAAATTGCTCAGGCTGGGCTTGAACCCTGTGATCCTGCCTCAACCTTCCAGAGGCAGGCAGGCATGCACCACCTTCCTGGCTTAACTCTCAATCTCCCTGAGAAAAAAGGACACCTTTTAGTTATTTCAGTGATTGTGAGACATTTGCCAATTTGATTCCTCTTTTGTAGATTTGAGCAAGAATACCTGAATGATATGATGAAAAAGTATGATAAATCTCTTCAAAAATACTTCTGGACTGGCCTGAGAGATGTAGATTCCCGTGGAGAATATAGTTGGGCAACTGTTGGTGGAGTAAAGCAAGCTGTAACCTTTTCCAACTGGAATTTTCTTGAGCCAGGTAAGTGTCTGACCCTTTAAAGTAGCACAACAGGGACTAGTGAAACACAGCATCCCCCTCAGATGTATTTTTCACTTGCTTTTGAAATGTGAGTGAATCGATGATCTTTAGGACTGGAACCTATGAAACCATAAACAGAAGTGCTGACTCTGTCTTCCTTATTAAATCTTGGAGAATAAACCAGTGAAAGAAGTTAAGCTAAAACAGTTCTGTGAAACCACCCTCTAACAGCCCAGGGCTAGAACCACTAGTAGAAGCTTTTAAATCTGTTTTATGTTTAGTTTTGAACAGAATCTAAAAGCTTCTTGTGAAGTGCTGTACGTTTTCATCTCTCTGCTTCTTCATTCTCCAAAACTGAATCTTTTCCCGTTATTCTCAGTGAGAATCAGGAAGGCAATGTATTTTAGGTAATTGTATTCTGAAAGTTCATCTGTCACCAAGGAGCATAAAGTATTAGTCAGTTTGCTGTATATTTAACACTGAAAGGGCCTTAGAAGCCACTTGTGATTTTTAGAGTTGAGAAAATAAGGGTTTAGAAAGGTGTTTATCTGACAGAGTTCATCTGGTTATTGAATTAGTTTAAGCCAAATCTCCTAATTTCCAAGCCAGTGATTTTTAGAGGACTTTGGCTTTACGTAAGACAGAAGTTTTATAGCATTCTACTTTTCTTTTTAAAATTACTTACATTTCCTTGTGTTAGTCTAATGTGATCATTTAGAATATGGAAACTGGAACCTATAAGCTTATAATTGAACCCAGTATTTGAAATAGACAAAGCTGACCAATTTGTGCATATGCTCATGACAATCAACATAAAAGGCATTAATAATAACAAAATCATCTTTTTAGTTGTTACAGTTGAGTGGGCGAGAAATAGTCCAGGTTCTTGTGCATGATGAGGAAAGAATTCCAAGCACACACTCCGTAGTAGGTAGTAAGTACTGTGGTTATTGGAGATCTCTGGGAAGGTGGCAGCCAGGACCAGGGAAAGGGAAAAGGGCAGGAAGGGCAAAAAGAGGAAAAGAGCCAGAAGGCACATGCGAGTGAAAAGGCAAAAGGGAATGGCGTGTGAATGGCCCCTGCTAACTCAGGCTCCTTGGATTTAAGGGGTTGCCATCTCTGACTTCTAGGTGCCTTCCTCCGAGTCTCTTACTGGCATCAGAACCCTGCCCGCTATGGCGAGGTGTTCACTTTGGCTTTTGTTATTATGTTTTGTACTTCCTCTAAGAAGGTGGAAGCATGGATAATCCTTAAGATGTTTATTTATGTTTATAGTTGAGTTTTGGGGGAAGGGAGTGGCTCACTCAGCTCTTTTGTTTCTAACTGTACTATAGTTATAGAAGATAGAAGATACACATGCTAATCCTCGTTAAATCTCACTTAAATTAGAAATATTCCAACAGACAAAACACAGATTCTTTACATCTGTCTTTTCTTAGATCTGTATTTTAGACTTACTCCACCATCTTGGAGTAAATGTCACATTCTTAGTGGATAAACCATGTATTTGGAGAGGTGCTCAGGAAGTAGCTGTCATGAATAGTCCCTCAATTTGGCAATCAGACAGATTGTCATTGAACTGTCTTTGCCATTGTGATTCCCAGCTTCAGCCAACTTGGTGTATCATGAGCAAGCCATGGAAAGGGGGACAGAACGGGGAAAACAGCATACCTATCCAGTGGTCTGGCACTATTTCTCTCATTTCTTTGTTCCTCATGCAGCCCATATGTAAATATAAAATGCGAGACCATAGAGCTTCTCTGGTTAGTGGAATAGAAATTGTCCTTGTTACTTTCCAACATACATGACTCTTCTTGTCTTCTGCTCCTTTCAGCAGTACAATATGGAAAAGGGAGTTGTTGGCCTGACAAACCTGGGTTCAAATCTTAACTCTACCTCTCACGAACTATGAGTATGGGCAAGTTATTTAGTCTTCATTTAATGGATCTGATAATAGAAACAACCTTTTAGTGTTGTTGTGAGCAAACAAAACCATGACTGTCCTAAAACAAATAGTAAATAAATGTATGTTTTCACATACTTCCCTCAACCTTTATTGTACCAGCCCTTCCTTTGGACCTGAATCTAGGAGGGTTTTATTTTGAAGTTTACTGATTGCTTAAAAACTGTTCAAAGTTGTTAAGTTAGTTTGTACCACCATTCTGAACAGCATAGTGTTTTGGGGCGCTGTCCTTGAAATAGATTACTTGGGTTCAAATCCTGGGTCAACTGCTTACTGTTAGTATGACTTGGACAAGTCACTTAGTCTTCACTGTACCCCAGTTATGTCAACAGACTACACCCTATAGATTGCTCTAAGGATTAATTAACTTAATCTCTTTATAGCATCTAACATGTAGTAAACACTTTTCTATAATACCCATCATCATCATTATTATTCCAAACGACATATTTTCTTTCCTCTCTTTCCTGCAATTTTTTTCCTATTCTGTTCTCCACTTCGGTTCAAATAAAGAGAAGAAGAAAACAATAGAAAATGTTGAAACTTCAATTTAAAGTTTTAATTTTTTAATGAAACTTTCCAATTCAACCCCAGCATCTCCAGGTGGATGTGTGGCTATGCCTACTGGAAAGTCTCTTGGCAGGTGGGAGGTGAAGGACTGTAGAAACTTCAGAGCACTTTCAATTTGCAAGAAAATAAGTGGACCCCTGGCACCTAAAGAAGCAACCCCCAAGCCTGATGGCCCCTGTCCTGAAGGCTGGCATACTTTCCCATCCAGTCTTTCTTGTTATAAGGTAAAGTAATATTCTAGTTCGATTTTTCAATGGAGTTATCTTTCTGCCATCCTAGTTTGTACAAAGTACACATCTCCCACAGACCTATATAACCTAACAAGTGTTTGGGAGCAGAGTCCTTAGCAGAACATCATATATTTCTTATGTCAGGCAGCTCAGCCCCCACACTGCGTGTGTCCCCCCGGGAAAGCAGAACCCGAGACAAAAATGGCCCTTTCCCAGGTTCTTTCCTTCTGAGAAGCTGGGTGAGCTGCATGCTATGCTGACACCAGATTTATGATTCTTGTGTCCCTCTAATGCCTGTTGCCATTAAGAGTGTCATTGTTTAATTTAATTTGAAGTTAGAATCAATCAGTTAATCCCACAAACTATTAGATACCACTCCAAATCTCAGGAACGATGATGTTGAGTCTGAAGTTCACAGATCTCCAGGTCAGCTAGGGTTTAACTGATCGAGTGTGAATGGTCAGCTCTGTATGCAGCTGCAGATCATCTCGGCTGGGCTCCAGGCTAAGACTTGGGGTCTGTTTCTGTTCACTTAAAGGCTCAGGGTAAAGGGGCAGTAGCTACTGAGAGCTTGTCTTGTCTCGTCTTGTTTTGTTGAGATACTGGAGATTTAACCCATGGCCTTCACACTGAGCTATACTCCCAGCCCTTCTTTTATTTTTTTATTTTGAGACAGGGTCTGTCTAAGTCACTAAATTGATCAGGCTGAGTTCTAACTTGAAATCCTCCTGTCTCAGCCTCCTAGACTTGTGTGATTACAGGCATATACCATGACACTTGTCTGGCCCCTTGTTTTTCTTTTTTTTTTTTTTTTATTATTTTTACCAAGAACATGTATTGGTACATTGTATACATAATGATCATAATCAACATGGTTATTTTGTACCTGTACATGATACATCTTGGTCTGTTTTTCTAATAGTAAATCCTTCTCAGAAACTTGAGAAGGCAAGTCTGACCACTTAGCATATATCAGGCCTCTACTCACTTTTACCTCTACTAACATCCAATCAATCACATCACCTTTCTTATCAACCATTTAACGGAGTTATCTTTCTACTATTGTAGTTCATATTTTCTGTCTTTCCTCCATTGTTTGTCCTGTTTTCAAGCCAAGCCAAGCCCTACATCAAGATCCAGAAATCTTTATTCCACCCAGCAAGAGACCATGGCAAGAATGTACAGTTCTGTTACAGAAAACTGAAGATTTGGAACTAACAATCACTCTACTGTTGTCCCATCTTCTCCTCTTACTCTAGTCCTTGCTCCTATTGTTTAAAATAGCCATGATTCCTGGGGCCTAAAATTAATAATCACAAACCAGAGAAACAGTCTGAAATGACAGGTTTTATTTTGCCTCCTTCTGTTAGGGTTATACACCAGTACAGACCGCTCTTTGATTTTCTTCATCTGAAAACAGTTCTAGTTTTGTGTGGGCATCCCTATCTAGTGTTCAGAATTATATTGTTAGCACATTTATTTGAAGATGTCTACTCCCAGAGTGCTCATATATATAACCTTACAGCCCTGGTTTGAGTTCATTTTATCTTCTGAGGTCTTAGAGGTGCATGAGGACATGGTAACTTGCTGAAGCAGTTCCCCAACCTGGCTTCAGAAGGCCATCCCTCCAACAAGAGTGGGACACCTGTGCAGACCTTCAGGGATGCTTTGAGCAGCACATGTCTGTGTCTAAGAATATATGTGCATTTACCTTTCCCTTTATTACACTTAGAAGAAATTGTTCTAAGGACTCACACGTTTGACTGTTATTGACATTAAAACTATGCTTCATGATTATGGCAGAAAACAAATCAACATACTGTTTTCTTAAGGTATTTCACATAGAAAGAGTTATGAGAAAGAGGAACTGGGAAGAAGCTGAAAGATTCTGCCGAGCACTTGGAGCGCACCTTCCTAGCTTCAGTCATATGAATGAAATAAAGGACTTTCTTCACTTATTAAAGGAGCAATTCAGGTAATAGTTCTAGAATGAGAGCTTCTGTGGTAAATTTGATGTCTTCTAGGTATTCAGATTGACACATTTTGTTATCTAGAAGGGTATTTCAGAGGTTGGAACTTAGCTTAAGTGGTAGAATGCTTGCCTAGCAAGCTCAAGGCCTTGAGTTCGATCCTCAGCACCCCAAAAAAGAGAGTAAAAAGGGGTATTTCATGATTAGCAGTCATGCCACATTGAGAACTCTTACACGGAAGAGCTATCAAGATCTTGTTTTGTTTCGTTTTGCAATCACAGAACTCTGGGAGGGTGAGATAGGAAGATTTCAAGTTTGAGCTCAGCCTGCACAGTTTAGTGATTTAGCTAGGCCCTCCCTCAAAAGAAAAAATTAAAAAAGGGCTGGGAGTATAGCTTTGTGTGAAGGCCCTGGGTTCAATCTCCAGTACCTCAACAAAACAGTACATAACGTGACAAGCTCCTGGTAGCTGCTGCCAGTAGCTCTTGTTTTGTCTTGTTATGAGAAATTCAAAGATGATGACACTTAGTCCCTGCCATTTGTGCAGTAAAGTCCAGCTGCAGGAATAAAAGAAGTATGGCAAAATCGAGAACAAAGGTAAAGAGGGTCTTAGGAATTTGGAGTAAGGAGGAAGTGTTTTGGCAGATCTAATCAGTGAAAAAGTCATGAAGGCTGATTCTTGAAAGATAGGGAATATTTTGAAAGATAAGAGAAGAAGCCAGGGAAAACAATATAAGCAAAGGTACTGAGTACAGGAGGTACAGATATGGTCATGGAGAAATGAATCATACATCTTACCTAGAAAATGAGATTTGGAGGAAAAAAAAAAGAAAGAAAATGAGATTTGAATATGAAATTGGAATGTCCCTGCTTGTCAGGAAAAAGAGTTTAATTTTAAAAAGCAAACAATTTAATCTCCAATTAACTTTACTTGTGAATAAACTCATTGATATAAACTACTCATATTCCTATACACACATATATATGCATGCATATAAATACTTACATATATCCATATACACACAGAGAGGGGAGTGAGGCCTGTAGGCCAATGCAGGACAGCTAAATAGAAAGCTATTACAGTTGCCCTGGTAGAAATCTACATTGAGGAAGGGCAGTAAGAATGGTAAAAGCAGGAAAGTGATCAAAAATGCGTATTAGGGTAGAAGGAGGCTTCCTAGCTCATTTTTCTGACGTTCTTAAGAATAGTATAGGCCAAATAACATCCTTCTGAACAATAGCTGGGTCACAGAAGAAATTAAAGAAAAAATTAGGCAATTTATTCAGTTTAATGATAATGCTGATACCACATACCGGAACCTATGGGATACAATGAAAGCAGTACTACGAGGGAAATTCATTGCATTGAACTCCTACATCAGGAAAACAGAAAGAGCCCAAATAAACAATTTAATGTTGAACCTCAAACACCTAGAAAAAGAAGAACAAATCAAGCCCAAAGCTCACAGGAGAGAGGAAATTATTAAGATCAGAGCTGAAATTAATGCAATTGAGACTAAGAAAACAATACAAAAAGATCAATAAATCAAAAAGTTGGTTCTTTGAACGAATAAATAAAATAGATAAGCCCCTAGCCACTCTTATCAAAAAAAGGAAAGAAAAACCCAAATCCATGCAATAAAAAATGAAAAGGGTGAAGTCACAACTGACCCAATGGAAATCCAAAGGATCATCAGCACCTACTTCAAGAACCTCTACTCAAACAAGATGGAAAACACTGAAGAAATAGACAGATTCTTAGAAACATATGAACTAACAAAACTGAATCAAGAAGAGATAAATATTCTAAATAACCCAATATCAGCCATTGAAATTGAAGAGGTAATTAAAAACCTACCAACAAAGAAAAGCCCAGGTCCTGACGGTTTCACAGCTGAATTCTACAAGAAATTCAGAGAGGATCTAATACCACTATTCCTCAAACTCGTTAATGAAATTGAAAAGGAAGCAGTACT
>PVJO010013168.1:0-52779 GCA_004026905.1 Hystrix cristata
GCTTAAGGAAGGAAAGATATGAGCTAAGCAGGAGTCAATAAAAGTAAAAATCAAAACAACAAAAACAAAGAATATGTAGACAAGAGAATGTATTGGACAGGTATCAGGATGAATAAGAGAAAAAGAAAATAAGGAGAAACAAAACCAATATATACATATATTATGTATACATACACATACAGTGGGATTTCTCTGATGGCCACCACTCTGTGGGGGGCACAGGCCGAAGCCTGGTTCTGTGCTCGTTAGCCCTACCGCGCCTGCAGTGGTCAGTGCTGGGTACTATGTTGATTCTAACCTCCAAGGATGGAGTCTGGGGGCAGTTGTTAGACTGCAGCAATCTGGGGGATCTTTGGTAGCCGGCCCACGTCTCCTTATAGTTTATGTCTCTAAAAGTTCCTTAGTGGTGTGCGTATTGTTGGCTTTACCAGATAGCGATGGTTTGTATCAGAAGGGAAATGGGAAAAGGAAAAAAAAAAAAACAAAAAAAAAAACCCCACCAAAACAACAACAACAAAAAACACTGAGGGAGAGAGGTAACAGTGCTTTCAGTGCAAGGCGTTTCCCACCTTATTTGATGTTCACCCTGCCGGTGCGCAGGCCAAGCCAGTGCAGATCCGCGCCGGGAAGCAGCCTGACCTGCAAGCTCAAGCCTCCGGCCTGCCATGGAGTCCAGAGCTGTCTTCTCTGGGAGGGGGCGGAGCCAGCGCAGTTCCTCACAGGGAAGTGCCTGATCTGCAAGCTCAAGCCTGGCTCCAAAGATCTCTTGCCTTTTTTGACCTAGTGCCCACAAATGGTAACCACGCTGTTATTTTCCTCACCTTAAGAAAACCTTCTCTAGTTGTTTCCCTGACCAACTCCTGTGGACTCTCATAACAAATTCTTTGTGTGAGTTATATGTACTTGCTGTCACAGATTCTTCTTCTCTCATGGTGTCCTCAACATTTCCAGTGAGGCTTCTGCACCCAGTGTACCATCAAAACTGTGCCCGTACAGTGATAAACCCAGGGATCATCTCTGAATCTTCCCCTTGTTCAACCTATCAGAGTTGTGTTGACTGAATCGATGGTGCCCTCTTACCCATCCCCATTCCCTGTAGCCCTCCTTCACTCCAGCCATACCCACTGTGACTACCCCCATTACCCCTCATCTGAGCTGTTCCTTCCTGTCCTTCAGACCAAATCTGTCCTGCACACTTACCCTGAGTTTTCTGCCAAAGTTACTTTTCTTCCATGCCGAGGCCCTGCCTTCATTGACACCCATCTGACAGTCTGGTGGCATTCCGAGTCCTCCACCTGCTCCCTAGAGCTGCTGACGTACTGTTCCAGCCTCTCTTCCCACCATCCCTATCCTCAGCTCTGCTTCCTGCAGAAGCCCATCCTCCAGTTCTCCTCCCCTCTGCTCCTCTACGTATTGTTTTCCTCCCTGGTGGTCTTCTCTCCACTTTCCCTCTATTCTCCAAGATCCTCCCTGGTGTTGTGTGGCCCGGATTTCTGCTTCTCATCAAAACAGGCATTAGTGGAGCACTGGCCTGTTGTGCTCAGACAGCTCTTTTACACAGGCCAGGAGCTCCGGCTAATAGGTGTGTTTTAGAAGGTATTGCAATGGATGAAGAGAAATTGCTCCGCTTAAGATGAGGGAAAGTAGAAATGACTGATGGGCATAAAGGATTCATTTGCTCCTCTGAGAACCTTTCTTGGCCATTGTTAGCCGGAAGGATCCACTTCCAAACTTCTTAGAATGCATTATTGTCTGTGACACATGAATGCTAACTTGTGCTGGCTTGCGATGCCTTCTTGGCTGTTCACTTGAACAGTTTAATCAAGTACTGTCATTTTGTTTCTTGTGTGTTTACTTTTGGTTTTTGCCCTCTCTCATGGTAAGAATCATGCCCCATGCTCCTAGGCGTTGCCCAGGACACCTATCATCAGGATCCTGGTTACCTGCATGGTTATTATAATTCAATATGTTGCAATATAGAATTGCATGTTCCTGAATTGGCTTCTTATATCTTATCAGTCTTCAAAATAATGGCTTACTAAAAAGTTGCATTGATGGATGAGGCACATCATACTTTGGGGCCATCATATTGGATCTTAGTGAGGGGAAGAACTGCCTGTTTTTAAGTCTCTCATTTGTAGCTTTGGAAGCCCTAAGCCTGATACCAAAGCTCTCATTTTAAAATTTCCCCTTGAGTTGAGGTTGTGTGGCTGAGCCCAGCTCCCAATTCCAGCTTGGTCCTCATGCTGGGACTCACTCCAAAGTACTAATTTTTGAAGAGCGTGACATGCTGATGGCTGCTTTCTGTGTGTGAGCCAAGGCCTTCATCCTGGGCTCTTTCCTCTGACCTCTACCAAAGCACAGGGCACAGTCATGGGGCAAACACAGGAAAAGAGTAGGAGAAACTGGCAGCCCCAGGCCTGAGTCTCTGGTTCGAATCTTGGTTCTGTTCTTTCTTAGAAGATTATTCAGGGCATTTGATTCTTCCTTTTGAAACTTTATCTTTCTCATTTGAAAGTTCTGTGTAAGAATTCCTAGCTCATGCTCTGTTTGTAGGGATTAAATATCCTGCATCTGATATACTGCCTGACCCAGAGTGGACACCTGCTAAGTAAATGGCTGCTGTATACACTGTTTTCAAATTTGTGAAGCTTAGTCACAGTTTTGACAATATTCATTTCTTATGAGAATCCTGCACATCTTCATGGATTGAAAAAAAAAGAGGTGTAAGTTAACCGGCTTTCTTAATATCACTCAGAAATGTCATGACTAAACAGGGCTGAAAATCCAGATCTTCTGTTTTCTAAACCGAAAACAATTGCCTAATATAAATTTTAATGCATAAAGCAACGTCTTTAAAATACTTATAGAGTGTGTGATAAAAAATTTAACTCTATTGCAGCCCAAAATGGCATGTTTTTAAATTGCTTCTTGTATTTAATTCATTTGATTTTATAGGAATTCACGGATGGATATTAGTTTTTGAAAAGAAGGGTTTTATTTTTCTCCCTGTATCTTGCTCTATAAGTCTTGTTACAAACCCAACATACAATGACCTAATGCATTTCTTATTTTCTTAACAAAATGTAAGGAATGTTTTTATAGAAAGTAGCTGAAACTTTTTTCCCCGCAGAAATGGATCTCCAAGGAAGCCAAGAATTGCCAGACAATTACCTTCCACCCCCTCCATCTAGAAGGCAGAATGTATCTTATTAAAATCTTGAGAATGAATTCACTTAAGCTCCCCACTGCAGAGTGTTTCTCTGACAAGTTCTGTCTCAGAAAAAAAAAAGTATGTTGTACAACTAATTAAGAAATTATTTTGACAGGGTGAATGTTTTGAAACTCTGTGTTGTACACAACTTAATATAATCTAATTTTCTTCCAGTGAAACAAAATATGTGGATTAAAAAAACGGAAGCACAGCCAGATAGTATCAGTAATAAGAGTGCCTCAGTTTCAGCTGAGAACTCAAGAAGCAGCCAGCCAATTTGTCTAGGGAAATTTGCTCTTGGCTAAAATGGTATAAAAGGTCTTACCCCTGGGCAAGTCATTTATTTGAAAAGTTTAGAAAAAAACATTTTTTTTCCTGACTGTAAGATTTTTTTTTTTAGAGTTTCCATTTCTGTATGAAGGGACATAGGATAGGAGGTAAATGGTTTGCTGTTTGAAAGGATAGCAAATTGGAGTGTTTGTTGAATATTTACAATTAAGCTAGATTCTGGGTTTATTTCAAGCAAGACTGTAGATACGGTGGGGCAACTATAAATCCCTAAGTGACAAACTGTCTTAATCGATCTCCCTCTCTCAATTTCTCCCCCTCTCTCAATCTCTCTCTTTCCCTTTCTCTCTCTACCTCTCTCTTTTTCACTTTCCAAATAACTCTAAATAAACTGTAACTTTATTTTCTCTCTCTTTTGTTTCTAATTAGCACTGCTTTTAGAGTCTAGATGAGAAAATTTGTAATTAAATAAATATTTTATTAAATTAGTGTCACTTATAATGTGACTTTTTAAATATTGAATTTCTTACAACAATTTGAATTATACAGTGAAAAATATCCTGATATGTAGGGGAAGGGGTAGGTATCCTAAATCATACCTAAGGATACAAACCATACTTTAGAAACTTCCTTAGAAACTTCCCATACACAAATGAAAATAATATTTCAGGTCAAGAGCTAATAAGGCACTCAAAATAATGAATACAAAATAGATGGGGGTATTTTTGTGTTTCAGATGGAAATAGGAAGCCTATACAGAGAAGCTGTTGCTAGGACTTTTGCTGTTTTATAGGACATTGGTTTATAAATACCACTGAATCAAATGGAGAGCTTTTAAAAAATACCCATTCCCTGGCCCCTGGCCAAACGAATTGAATCAAAACTTTGCTTTGAAAAACTCCTCCAAAGTTTTTCATGAAAAGCCTTTGTGATGAGGGCAAAGAGGGGAGAGGAAGTAGCATAGAAGGATGCTTGCTCTTCTGGCCTGGTTTACAGGTTATGGCACAAGAAAGAAGTTGCTTTGAGAAGATGATTTGTTGATTCTAGGACATGTTGCCTTCGAGGTGCTCCCAGGAATCTTTTGAGAGATAGTCTCAAAAATCTTTTGTTGAGATAGTCTTTTGCTGGGAAGCATGGATCTGAATGTCCATGGAGAAGGCCACGTTAGAGAGAGATGGATGGTTGACTTGGCAATCTTTCTTGGTCCTTTGAGACATGCAGGGTTTCCCATAGGGAGAGCACCAAGTGAGAAAAAAGCTGTGATCTTCACTTCACACAACATTTCCAGAATACATATTACCTGCCAGACATTGAACCAGACACTGGACATTCAGAATGAGTGAGTCTCTGCCTTCAGTTAATTCCCTATTTGGTTGGAAAGAAAAATTCATAATTGAATATACTGAAGAATAATATTAATGTTCCAATGATTTGTAGTAGTGAAGATCCTAGCTGGAGCCCCAAATGGAGTTGCCAAAAGAGGGGTGTGCCTCTAAACCTTTAATACATGAAACAAGAGAAGCAAGGAATAATACTTGATCCATCATGCTTGGGGAAGGGGAGAAAGCCTCAGAAAGCTCTTCTGCCTTAGAATTGCCAGATTAGCTATGCACTCCCTCAAAGATAACCCGGATGGCCAGTTAAACTTGAAGATCAGGTAAACGGTGAATGATTTTTTTTAGTATGTTTTATGCAATATTTGGATATTATTTATGCAATACTTTTATGCAATACTTTTAGAAAAAAAATCGTTTGTCTGAAATTCAAATTCAAAATGCCTTGCATTTTTCCCTGCCTTTATGATTTGGTAGTAATCCCTTGATATATTGTCCTTGCGATCATTATTATTATATACCATTCCAGTAGTGCTTTGCAGCATTCCAAACGTTTTCATAAGCTTATAATAGCCCTCAGCATGTGGAACCAAAATACCTTCTCACTAAGGAATGTCTTTGCACTTAATCACTATTTCTTTGTCAATGGAATGTTCTCCAGCAACATAATTATATTTCTTACAGTGATATCCTCATTTTTTGTTATTCATTGGGCACAGAATTTTCACATCACTATCTCACTTGTCCTCATAACAACCCTAAAAGTTTAGTAAGGCAGAAACTATTGTATCCATTTCTGCACATGAGACAGACATGGTGAAGTTCAAGGAGTTGTCCAAGGTCACGTATCTTGGTCACCGCAGAGTGACACCTAAGCTCAAGGCTACTGACCCAAACTCTAGTGCTTGTTTATTATGTTATGCTCTCTCTAAAAAAAAAAAAGTGAACATATCACGTTGAGATTAACTTTGACATTCTCAATTTTTACTAGATCTGTGGATCTAACCTCTCACTTATATTCTAGCAGACTTAAAACTTCAGGTAAATGACATTAGAACAATATATAAGGGGATGAACTTCATAAATAGGCTACATTAATAGAGAATTAATTGTTTTGTTGGAGACTTACAAATATCTTGTGAACAGCTGCCATTAATATAGCTCTGAAATATTCTTTATAATTATATGCTAATCACTAGATGTATTCTATTCTTATGCCTTCCATATTTGGAAAAACATTTGTATTACACACTCTATCCAGTTTGTTCCATGATGTCTGTAAACTTGTAAATAATTTCATGAATTAAAATGGCTCAAAAAACAGTTTATAACTGAAAATTTAATAGGGCATACATATTTATGCAATCTATTACTATATATTTGCTCAATAATGTGCTCCCTGTATGTTTTATGGGACATGAGTCTGATCTCTGGGAATCTAAATTGAGCCTAGTAAATCTATCACAACAAGGATGCTAGATTGGTATTAGAAGAGCATAAAGCTTTTTATATTTAAGTTTAATACTTAATGAGTGTCTGCTGCTGCTTTTTTTAAGTTTCTAAAATTAGAGTCCCCGAATAGTAGGTAAAGAATCCCCTTCCCCCTTTCCTGCTCTTTCTGGATCATTTGAACACTATCAGTTTCTTTTTCTACTGCTTTTAGCTCATACCAAATAAGTGCTGCCTCTATTTTCATGTTAAATGCTATGTTCTTTTTAATTTTATTATTTTTTTGGCTGTATGGAGTGTTATGAAAAACTGCTCACTTTAAGAAATTGACAGGTCCATTAGCAGAGAGCTTTATGTGGAAGAGTCCAAGCAGTTAGGCCTTCTGGTTATTCAGGAAGTAGAGGGTGTCAGCCCAGCCACTTTTATTGCAGGCTGAAATGATGGCTGCAAGGAGAAGGGCCCGCATGATCTCGTCCTATAAATCACCCACTTGTCTTTCATTTCTGGCCTTCCCTTAGAAGCTAGAAAGCTCAGAGTTCTTAAACTTCAAATAAGAAAAGAACAGAAAGCTTATGAACCAGCGTTCAACCCGAGTTTCCTCCAATCTAGCTTATGTCTTGGGATATCAAGGGACATTTAGGAAGACATAGACATTCCCTTTAGTCTGTTTCAAAGAGTTTGTGTGTCCCCCAAGGGCACGAGTGCAGTTTTGTTAGCCAGAAAAGCTTGGTTATAAATTTCAGCTCCCCTGTGTCTTGTGACCTTTAAAAATCTGTAACATGGTGATACTGATGGAAAACTCTGAGGTGGGTGGGATCCTGAACTCCCCATCAGTTTGAGGAAGACAGGTTTATTTTGGCTCATGGCTTCCAAAGTTTCAGTCCATGGTTGGCTGGTATCATTGCTTTTGGGGCTGTAGTAAGGCAAAACATCATGGCAGATATGTGGTAGAGCAAAGCTCTCACTTTAGGATAGCCAGAAAGGAAAGAAAGAGAAAGGGAGTGAGGTAGACAGGGAGAGAGGAAAGGGCCCCGAGTTCTAATATCCCCTTCAAGAGCACACCCCATCAGGGACCTAACTTCCTCCCTGCAGGTACTCTGTCCTCAAGGTTCTAGCACCTCCAAACAGCGCCACATATTGGTGAGCAGGCCTGGGGCTCTGGGGAGATGGAGAAGTGTCCCTCTAATGGCGAGAAGAGGTACAGAGATAAAGCGAAGGAGTGGAGCAGGCTCCTTCCCCTGTAGCAAGATGGGCCCACCCATCTCCCCCATCCTAGACCTCTTTCTTCTGACGCCCACCTGACCTTGCCAGCTGAAGGATCACCAGTGGGTCAGCAGCCCAAGGCTCATCTTCTGATGCCAACCACGTGGATCCAGCCACTCCACTCAGAAAATTCAAGCAGCTCAAGCCCCCAGAGGAACCAAGGGAGGAAGAAGCCAAGAAACTGTGTTCTGTGCTTCAAATCTCTTTCAGCTTTTCCCATGGCCCAGTTGTGAATTCTCCTATGGGCTAGATTAGGGTTTTTCGGCTCAAGCACTGTGGGCATTTGAGGCTGGATAGCTCTTTGATGTGGGGGGTTGTCCTGTGCATTGTAGGACATTTAGCAGCTTCCTTAGCATCTACTGTGCAGTAGCAGTCTCCAGTGTGAAGAGCAGCTGCACTCTAGACATCACAGATATCCCCTGGGCCATCACCCCAGCCTGGCACCACTGAGGCAAGAAGGGATGTTGAAGTCTCTCTGGAGGTTGGATTGAGTCACTGATGCCTGCATAACAGAATTAAATGTCATAAGCAAAGTGTCCCACGCAGTGCTGGGATATAGAAATGCCCAGTGAATTGAGCACCTTTTCTTCCTTGCTCCCTATAGTGAATCCCATGGTGTGTCTCCGGATCTCCCCACAGCTCCTGGGAGTGTTGGATGCTGGCAGCTCACAGCCATGTCTGTCCGCAGGGATGGCTCCCCGTTAGGAGCAGGCAGTGTGCAGTGACTGGTCAGTGCAGGGCTCTAAAGTCCTGGACCCCTTTCCTCAACCACGGCCTTCTCTGAAGGGCCATTTCTGCTTCCCTAGCTCCCTGGAGGATCAGCTGAGTCATGAGTCACAGCTGCACTGTGGTTCAGCTCCCCATCCAGTACTGTTACCTTCTGCCCTCCCAGCACTGTTGCTGTGAACACACCCCACTTATAAATCTGCCTCAGTATCCCCTGCCTAGAGAATTCAATACAAGATATAACCCTTTTGTCCCTAGTTTATGGACTGCTGTCATTTTTAAAATGACGTGATTCAGGCCAAGTTGTTAGTACTATGGTAATTGTGGGATAAATAGATACTGGTATTACTATCCACCCCATTATTTAAGTTATCTCTTCGACTTGGTCACTTCCTATCAGTAATGAGTTTCTGATACAGTTCTACTTAGTATTAAACTGTATCTCACTTTCCCCCAGAATTCCACTCTGAGAGATTCATGGTCAAGCCTCATATGACTTCTGGGGGAACGTATATGTTCATGTCCATATTCTTCCTAACTGTGTAAGCTTTGGTTATACGGGCTAAGCACCTTGAAAATGTCTCCAGACATGTGTTGACATGGACCCCTGAGGGGCCACAGCAGGGCGGGTAGGTAGTGTTAGACTCACTCTCTCTCTGGGTTCTCATAGAGGTCTATTTGTGCTATTTACACAGTTTGTGGGTGAACTGAACCTTGTGAATAAGCAGGTATCATCACTGGCGTCAGGTCAGAAGTTCTTGGGTGGTCAACAGCGTGTTTCCTTTATCATTCTCTTGCCTCCTGTTCTTCTCTGCTCTTGGCCCTTCCCGCCACAGGCTGTCAATAGACAGAGACATTTATTGAGCACCTGTTATGTGCCAGAGTCTTTCCTATGAGCTCTCTTCTCTGATCATTTTCTGGAGTCCTGCTAAGGAAGGAGAACCATCATTCCCATTTTTTGGCTATGGAAACAAACACAGAGAACTTGTCCATATGAAAAAGGCAGGACTGAAGCCTAGAACTGCTCAACTTCAGAGTCTCCTTGTCCAAATGACTTCTCTAGTATCAGATTTCTCAGGAAATTTAGCCAAAATCATTTGCATGAAATCTTAGGGAACAAAATACAAAATCTCATGAATTGTTAAGATGGAATATGAGACAGTGAAAAAAAATGCTATGTAGAAACCAGTCACTTTGGGGTACCTCTCCTGGCCCTGCTCTTTCTTCTTTTTAGGGGTAAGCCCATCGTATCCAATCTTTGTTCCCATGAGGAGTAATTTTTCCTGTACACACTCCTAACTTCTTTCATTTCCTCACCTGAGCCTGGGGAAGCAGAGGGGCTTCTCTAATTACAAAACCTATATAGAATAACTAAGCATCCTCAGCTCAGCCACGCTTTTGTTCTTTCTCTCCGGAGGGCCCTGTTCTGTAGAGAGCAAGGAAGTGCCCCTCCTGACCTGTGTGCCCCTCCTTCCTGGGCTGGCTGTCTCAAGAGGAGGTGTGCTGGTCTATTTGTGCTACTTACACACGGGGAGGTGTGCTGCCATGAGGGAGGGTAAGAAGCCTTTTGGGTTCTAGAGCTCAGGTAGCTGGGGTCCCAGACACTCATACTAAGCCATATTCTCTTGCTTCGTTTCTGTGAATAAGAGGTGCCATTTGGCTTCCATCTTGATTCTTCAGAACTTGGCTAGAGATTGGTGACTTTCGTATACTCCCTTGGGGACTTTGGGATTCCTTACTGCAGGGAATGTTTGGAGAAAACTTGAGATGTATCGGTCTGTGGATTGAATTTGCTCTCCTGTCTGCTCAGCCCAACTCAGAGTTCCTCCTGTGCAGGAAGTCTGCTTCTTTCTCGGTCCTCTTTCTCCTTCATTATCTTCCTTTGGACAGTATCCACAGCAAGGAGCTAAGTGAGAATTTTATTATGCACATGTCCAGAGTTTCTAAGGTGTAGAGAAGCAGGACTCATGCCATGAAAATCTTCTTTTTGAAGATTGTCTGGTCATTTCAAAAACAATATTAATAAAACCAACATATGAAACTGACCATTTCCGTAGGGCACCCCACGGTCAAGTTTTCGTTGTTTCTGACATATCAGGTGCAGAATGTTCCATGTATAATTTAGGCCCTTTCCCCGTGGACTGCTCTGCTGGTTTTGTATATAACTTCAGTTATTATTGCCATTAAGAAAAGATATTTTAGGGACAAACTCATTTTTTGAATAGATTGTTATCTCAAATTAAAAAAGATTATGGGAACTAGCAATCAATGCAGCCATCTAATTGCTATTTCTCCAATTAAAAATTAATATACCGAAAGAGCTGCCTGGAACCAATTGGTCTTTAGATAATTTGAAACAAGGGGAAAAAATAACAGTTTGAAAGCAGTAGGCTTGGCTGGGTGCGGGAAGGGTCTGCAGCTCCCGTCCTGCTCTGCAGTGAAAGCCACAGGGACAGGGACATGTGGACCTCATGCCCGTGGTCACCACACACGGGAGGCTGGAAACAAAGGGATGCCGAGCCTGTCTCCTTGTTCCTCCTCTGTTGGAGACTTACGTATGAAATCACTGTGTTTTGTGATGTACTTAAGAATAGATGGCAGGTGTCATTTTCGTGCAGTGCATGTCATTTCATCGAGGTGGTGGAAAAACGTGTGCGAGAGTCTGTGCTAAAAATGTTCCTCTGTTCTTTGCGGATGTCAGTGAGGCCGTCCCTGCTTCTGCTCTTCTGCAGAGCTTCATTTGCTAAGCAGCGTTAGAATAGATGGGACCAAGGAAAATGAAATCAAAGAAAGTGTCTAATGTCTTAAAGATAGGACATCCTTCTCCTTAGTTCAGATAAGCCTCTTTAATCTCAGAGAGTGACGTTTTGCCTTTTGAGTATAGCAGGTGCTTAGTTACTTAGTTACAAGCCGAAACAAATGATAATACATATGTGTGGACACATGCGTGTGTAAACGTGTGTGTGTGAATAGACCAGGCAGCAAAGCTCATGACTCCAGAGATCTGGTTGGGTCCCAGTGAGGAGGAGGGTTTCAGATCTGCCTTGGTTGGAGCTCAGGTCATCTGTGCCACCGCAGAGGGGACCCTGGGATGCTGGGATGTGACCTCAGCTCTTGCATCTGCAGGAGCATAAGATGGAGCCAAAGAAGATGCAATCAAAGAGGACAGGAATCATTCATGGGTGATAGCGGTCTAGAAAAAGACAAACTCTGGGGTGGAAGACGGGGGCAGAGAAGAGATGCACGGGCTGCCACGGAGGCATGCAGGGTCTGGAGCAGGTAAAGAGGGGAGGGACCCGGGAGTTTCAGGACAAGAACCTCCAGCGCTGTGGGTAGTTGACAGCACCTACAAATGGTTCCCACTGAGGCCTGAGGAGTCTCTATGTGATGGCAAGGAAGACGAGAGGGCCCTCTCCCGATTCCTTGTTCTCTGCTTCTTCCACCATGGCTCTGAGTCTCACTGAACAGCCCCTCTCGGTCCTCTGTCCCCGAAGCCTGAGCCTGGGTGGCTTCCCAGACACCTCCCTCCTTCCGTCTCTCCAGCCTCACGGCCTTGGGTTTCTGACTCCAGCCGCTGCCTTACTGATGCTCACACCCTGCTGGAGACCGATCAAGTCAGTACTAGGAGCATGGTTGGGGCTCAACAGGGTATTTTTAAAAGGTTCCCATGCACTAAACAACCCAACTATTTTTTTCTCCCTCATACAATCTCAGATATTCCTCCTCTTTGTCTTTGACCTTCTTGTGGGGTGCCCACAGTTTTCATAACTGCATGTGTTATTTCCTTGCTGAAACCCAGTCCTGAGGTTTACCCAGAGCTGCTCCAGCCCTTGGGAAGACATGACAAATACCCATAATTCCCCTGTACATCTTTCTCACAACACATAGCACTTTGGTACTACAATTTAACATATGAGTCCTTTCCTCTTGAAGAACTTCATTGGAGTGGTGCATTTCAGGAGTTTTTTGGGGCCAGAAAGTAAAGCAGTTCAAACATGACAAAGCTGTAGTTCTATCTTTATAGATACCTGAATTTTCCCAGCCTCCCTATAATGTAGATACTATTATTAGCATCATCTTCCCAATTTGCAGGTGAAGAAACTGAGGCACAAGATTACAGCTAATGTGTGGTCAAGTGAAGATTTGAACTCAACCTGGCCCACTTTCTTCCCAGCTATGGTGTGCTGCCTTTCAAATCAGAGTTCAGGGGTCTCTGTAGTATATCAAGGAGACACCCGCAGTTTGGCAAGATTGTTTTGGCAAGCAGAGCATCAGTCCAAAGCAGTGATTTTGGGGAACAGGCTGAGCTAGAACCCTCCTCAGGTCTATCCCCAGGGAGCCCAGGGAACTTGTCTCTGTCCCCTTCTCTCCCGGGCTCAGACCCTGGCTTTTCCTTCTCCCAGAGAACCCAGAATGCAGAAGGAAGGGCAGCAACCTTGCAAACGGTTTATTGAGGAGTGAGGCGGACAAAACATCCATCCTGCGCACAGGGAGGAGAGGTATGAGTGCTGTTTCCTGCTGCCTCGATAGATTTTTTTTAAATGACGAATGTGTTTGAGTGCCTCTGGATCCCTGGGTCCATGCATTCTGCATTTTACCGTGCCATAGGGAAATTGTACAGGAGTTCAGTGGTATTCCTCACATGTCCGCACCAAGGAGGTCTTGTTCATGCAACAGGAATAGAATGCAGTGGGGTGAAGCAGTGCGGAGTGGGACTTTCCCCTCCTCTCTGCTAGGAGGGAGATTTTGAGAACCAGGGGTTGGTGACTGTCTTGAGAAGTAGTCAGGAGGGCTGTGGTGGCCTATAGCTTGGCCCAGTCCCTGCGGTCCTGCCTGGGCCCAACCTGGACAGGTTGGAAATAGCCATCAGGCAGGATTTCATGGGGAGCTGCTTCCTTCGAGGGCAAGAAAGATCGTTTAAATTTTATATTTAAAAGAAAGTTGGAGCATGGCCACTCATGTCCCAGATAGAATGCAATCAGTCCCTCCCTCTCCACCCCACTGTTCAGCCTTTGAGCATACAAATGTTGGGGAGAACTGTGCTTGAGACCAGGGCTGGGTGCTGGCTGAGGGGGACTCGAAGCCAGCCCTGTGCTCAGGGACACAGACTCTCGTACTACATGAGTTGATGGATATGGGGTAGAATAAGCTCCTTAGTCATGTGAAATTTGATAAAAATAGTGCTTTAGATTGGATAATCATTAAAATCAAACAAAATTTTTTTTTGAAAGACACATTTTATCCTCCCTTCAGTTTTCTATATTTGGTCTCTCTTTTCTTTCCTTTTCTTTTTCAGTATTGTGGATTGTACTCAGAGCCTTTACACTGAACTACATCTCTAGCTCCTTTATATATATATATATATTTTTTTTTTCTTTTTTTTTTTTTTGAGACAATGTCTTGCTAAGTTGCCTGGGTTGGGCTTCAACTTGTGACCTTCCTGCCTCAGCTTCCCCGAGGGCTGGGATCACAGCTGCGCACCACTACACCTGACAACTTGGTCACTCCAAGTAGCTCCATTTTTTGCTCTTTATCTCTTCTAGCTTTGTTGGTGTACATCTTTCTCCCTTTTCCTCTGTGAGTGGGGGGGGGTCTTTCATGAGTGGCTTTAGCAATAAGCATTCTCTGAAGACCTCACCCATAAAACCAACTCCTGCTGAGCAGAGGCTCAATCCTGAGCAAAATCCTTGTGTTTGTGTTGCCGATGCAGAAATTCCTGGAATCTCGTAGGACATTCTGTTCCACTCAGCAGGTTTCAGAACAGCAGTAAGAGGACGCCAGCTCATCTGAGTTACTTGCTGGGACTTTGGAAAGCTGAGCAATCTTTAGCTAGTCTCTGTGTTGTATTCAATTGTCAAAATTCACATATAGTGCCTGGGAACACTGAGGGTGGAACTTCCTCCTTCCAGCCAGATTGCATTTGAATAATTTTACCCTGCCTACTTAAATTACCTCCAGTATCACCTCTGGAAAAGGAAGACTTAGATTTCTTTGGACAGAAAATCGAGCTGTGTACTTACCCAGTCTTTTGTCCGCTGTGTGTCAAGACTTGCTGTGCAAGTAGGGGATTCTGTGTGAGACTGAGGATCCAGCCCTTTGTTTCCTTCCCACAGCTGAACTAGAAACACAGGGAGAAGAGAAAAACTTTGGGTGTGGCAAAGCTACGATAAGTATTAAGTCTCTGAATTCTCCAGCAGAAAATTTAGAGGTGAATTGTGCTGTAGCAAGGCAAAAGTTAATCCTATCCAGAAGAGCAAGACAAATTAAAAGGCAAGTTGCTTGCCTGCTCCTCTTTTCTCTTCCAGTATCTGCTGCAGGCTGGCCCTTGAGCTTGCTGGAGAGTAAAGCTCTCACATTTGCCAGCTATTGCCAAGAAGTTTTATGTTGTGGCTGACTCCTGCTAGGATATTTCGGCAGCGAGAAGCCACGTGGTATGGAAGGGCTGGGAGTGCCGTTGACTGGTCTCCGCTTCCAGCCAGGTTCCTGTGACCTCTGCTTGCTTAGAGACTGACTGCCATTCTGGTTTCAGAGCTGGTCCCGCCATCTTGGCGTAGATATTCCTACGAGGTTTGCTTGGAGCCACTGAACCAGAGAAGGCTGGCCTTCCGCAGTGCACTTGCGAAGACCTCCACTCTTCCCCTAAATGGCTTTTCCATCTGACAGGCACAAGTCTCAGTATTCCTTCAGTGCTCTCTGCTTTGCTTCAAGGAGCTGTTCTAGGTGGTTAGTACTGAGTTAGTGCACATGGTCTTTCTGGTCAGAAGGTCCCTGCCTTGAGAGAATCTAAGGAATTGGTGAACTCCTCCAGGGAGCCCAGCATTGTGCTAGACAAGTCCAAATGCATTGCTCACAGCCCCGAAGAATGTAGGAGGGAATCACTAACTACTTCAGGCTGGCTCTCAAGTCCAGGCAGAGCTCCAGAGAAATGAGAAGGGAATGATTAACATTATCAGAGGCCTGGAGCTTGGGCCTTTCTCAGCCGCCACCTAGAGTGTGACTTGACTGACTCATAGACTCCCTAAATCTGGCCCAGTGTTTCTCAGTGGAGCTCAAGGAATGGGATCCTCACGTCCTTAAGCCTGTTCTCTGTGTCTGTATCTGTCAAATACGGGACAAAGCCAAGCCCACGCTTGTCCCGCATGTTGTAATGCCCTAAGGACGATATATTTTCATTTTCTTTCTCAGTTTTGAGGGAGGTCGGAGTCTCACCCACTTCTGCTGTCTGTGCTCTCTGACCCTCAGCGTCACAGTCCAGTTGCCCAGCCCTGGGTTCCACCAGGGAGAGCAGCTCAACTCTGTCTTCCCTGCTGAGCTTTGGGTGAGATTGTGTTTTGGCAAAGGGCTCTTCAGACAACTAATGACAGTCTGAAGATCCCTAATTTGGGCTCATGGCCCGTGATTGTTCTTGTCCCTAGCACCCTTGCTGGGGTCACTTTCTCTGTGTCACCTGCTTCCTCTGTGTCACCTGCTGATCGTCTCCCCAGGCTCTACTTTGGCTTTCAGCTCGTCTCACCTTCTCTTTGGTTGATTTTTCACTCCTGTAGTTTTGAAGAACTATTTCTCATACTTAACCTAAATAGAAAATAATTTGACCCAAACCAAATGATTATTTGCCTGTTAGAACTGCTAAAACAAAATATCTTAGGCCAACTTATAAATAATAGAAATGTATTTCCTGCAGTTCTGGGGGATGGAAGCCCAAGATTAAAACTACAGCAGATGTGGTTTCTGGGCAGGGGCTGTTCCTCATGGATGGTGATTGTTTTCTTGCTGAGTCCTCAAATGGTGGAAGGGGCAAACATGCTCCCATGGGCCACTTTTATAAGGGCGCTAATCATGGTCATGAGGGCCCTGAGCTCCTTTCCAAAGGTCCTACTGCTCAATATCATCATAGCATCCCACTGGGATTAAGTTTGAGCATATCGGTGTGGAGGGAAGTAAACACTCAGCTCACAGCACCCACTTTCCCCTCTTTGCTCTCTTCTGTATTTTCTGTCTCCCTGGGTGACACCACCACCACACAGCCTCTTAGCTGAGAAACTTGGGATGTAGCTTAACTTTAGTCTCCCCTTCCTCTACACTCCAGTACAGACTGATTTTGTTTCTTTGATACCTCTTCAGTGAATCTTCTCCTGCTTCTTCCTCCGTGGGCTTCATTTCAGTCTGTGACAGCCCTTTTGCTGACAAGTCATCTTTCTAGTATAGAAATGTGATTATGTCTGCCCCGGCTTAGAACACCTGGCCCAGTGCCCCCATTACCTCCTGGTGAGGTCTGACCTCCTTGACACGGCAGACGTCATTCTTTGTGATCTAGTTCTGCTCGCTTCTCTCACCTCTGCCACCATGCACCTGATACTCCTCCAATAAGTAAGTTTTTGTGTTGCCCGAAATACATCATGTTGTCGACATTTCTCACTCTTCCCACATGCTCTTTCCTCTGTCTAGAAGGCCTTTCTGCCCTTGTTCAGTTGGTGAATTACTGGCATCCTTTAAATGATAGCCTCAGCACAGCTCCAAAGAACCCCTTACAAGTCAAGCAGGGTGGTGCATGCCTGGAATCCCAGCACTCTGGGAGGCTGAAGCAAGGGGATCACAAATTTGAACCCAGCTTGGGCAACTTAGTGACTTAGAGAGATGCTGACTCAAAATTTAAAAAGGTCTAGAGATACAGCTTAATGTGAAGGTTCTGGGTCGAATCTTCAGTACCACCACCAAAAAAAAAAAAAAAAAGGAGCGAGAGAGAAGAAAGACACTTTCTAAGCAGAAATACTCATACTCATGCCCCCTGGCCCATAAGCTCTCCTTTCTCGTATTGCCTATTACAAGGCATTATGATTTGTTTGCATTCTTCCATCCCTTTAGGATCACGAGCTCTTGAAAGGAGGTCTCTGTCTTTGTTTATCTTTCTAACCACACCACCTGGCACCATGTCTGACACATGGCTAATGCTCAGCTAAGCTGAATTGTCATTGAAGGTAGCTGAGTGCCAAGCCACCAAATTACAGGCTTCCTTAGTGATAAAGTAGTAACTTGCTGATTTTATTCTGAGTTGTCAGAACAGTCATATGCTTAAAAATATCTGGTCATTATTTTGCCTAGAGAGGAGTAAGGCAAATGGGAAACCAAAATGATGAAGGAAAGCATTTTGCATTAGATGCAAATTAAAATTCCTAGGTAAATAGTAAGAGAGACACAGCAGGGGATTTCAGTGTGAGTTCCTCAGGAAATATCTGCCACTAATACTTTTAATTGATATTTTCCTGGAGCCGCGAGTGTTCTACTGTGTGGCTGATTTGTTCCCATTTATTTTTACCTTTCAGCTGGCTTTATCTTTGCATAGATTATCATCTCTGGTTCCATTTTAATTCCAGTTCTCATGGTGTGCTACCAAAGTAAAGCAGTTGGGGGCCCTTTGGGATTTCATAGCCATTTGATTCAAAAATTTATTCTAGGGAAACCCCTTTAAACTATGGTGCTTAAAACCTCATGGATAATCAAATGAGATGAAGAAATGGTCCCCTCTGGGAAAACACACTTCAATTTGTAAAATGTTTTCCTCCGATGCCTTAGGAGTGTTTTCCGAGGATCTTCCTAGCAGCGCGACACATTTTGTGTTACAGGCGACCTCCCTTGGAGTCCCTTCTAATGCTGGCTCCACACAAAGGCGTTTGATGCTTGTGGCTTCCAGAGCTGCACATGTCCTGTCTGATGTCCCTGTCCTCAAGGGAAGAGCTGGCAAGAGGGAAGCTAGAGGTTCAGATTCCATCTTTGTCAGGTAAAGGTTGCTCATTTCTTCTTTAGCAAAGTGCAGTAGAAGCTGACTTCAGTAAAGGAGCCATGGTGTGGCTAAATGTCCCAGGCCACCCCAAATTTGAAAACAATTTAATTAGGTATAGGCAGGTGACACTTGCTTACTCCTGTATAAAATGTTAATGAAGCTTTCTGAGGGAATTTTACTAGTTTTATCCATCTTTGTTATGTGCCCTGGGCAAGAACAGTGAGCTTGCATCAAAATGCAACTTCCATATGAGTCCTGCTGGACCCTCTTACTTCAGGATGCAGGATTTAGCTCCTCCTTCTAGGGATGATCTGGCCCTATGACTATGATCTCTGCCATGCTTCATTCCAGGCCACACCTCGGGAGTCAGCCAGTGGCCACTTGGGGGGAGGGGCACGGACCATGGCTGCAAGCTGTCTTGCTGCCCTAGAGGAGTCAGTGCCTCTACGCCCTGGTGCTTTGTTCCCCCTTGTAAGTCATGGTCATTAAGTCTGATTTACACAAAATGAGACTGACCTTTTTAGGTGAACAGGCCTATGAATTTTGACAATATAGCCAGCCATGCAACTCCTTTTACCATCAGGATCTGGAATTTCTACCACCCCCAGAACTGCCGTCTGACCTCTTCATAGTCAGTCCCTCCCACATTCTCAGCCCCTGGCAATCACTGATGTATTCTTTTTCTCCAATAGTTTTGCTACTTCCTGGATATCATATAGATGAAATCACACAGACCTTTGAATCGGTTTCTATTATTTAGTGAAATGTCCAGATTTATTTATGTTGTTGCATGTGTCCATAGTTTGTTCCTTTTTATTACTGAGGGGTATTTTATTGGATAAATGGATGTTTCATAATTGGTGCATCCATTTGCCAGTTGATGGGCTTTCTGGTTTGCTTCTAGTTTTTGATGATCATGAATAACAGTTTTTGTATATAGATTTTTATGTAGGCACAAATATTCATTGCTTTGGGTAGATACCTGGGGGCAGAGTTGCCAATCATGTGGGAAAGTATGTTTAACTATATACAAACTACCGTCTGGTTTCCAAAGTACTGCTAGCATTGTATGTGTCTCCTTTGGTTTTCATCCTTACTAGCATTTTTTAAATTTGAGCCATTAGACTAGCAGTATGTGGTGTTATCTTGTCATAGTCTTAATATGTGTATCCCCAGAGTCTAATGAGGTTTGATATATTTTTCTTTGCTTATTTTCCATTCATGATTCTTCTATGATGAAGCATCTGTTCACATCTTATGCTCATTTTTTTAATTGGGTCATTTGTGTTTTATTCTTCTTATTGTTGTTGAGTTTTGTGTCTTCTTTATATATTGTGAATAGAAGTCCTTTTTTAGCTATGTGCACTGCAAGTATTTTCTCCCACTGTGCGATTTACCTCATTTTCCTAAAAGTGGTTTTATAATAGCAGATATTTTTAAATCTTAATAACATTCCATTTATCAATCTTTTATTTATGACTCATAGCCAGCTTATAAATATAGTCGGAAAAGGGTTTTGGACAGAGATATTTGGTGGTTTTGGAAGAAGAGGAGGGAAATCAGTTGGTGCCTGGAAGCCTTCCCTGGATGCCCCGCCACCCAGTCCTCTCCATTCTTAGATCTCCTGACAGTTGTCCTAACTATCCCCATTTGCATCTTGACAGATGAGTTCTTTCCCAAATTTCTAAGTCACTTTGCAACTGCATCTTCTAACATGTTTCTGAAAAAAACGAGGTCTGATTCCACACCTGCTTCTGTATGTATCCTGCATATCTCTTATTTATGCTGTGGGTGTTTCCTGATGACTGTGTTTCATATAAACTCCGCTGGCTGCCTCAGTTTTTCACATCTTCCCCATGGCCCATGCCTCTTTGCCTGCCCTCCCTTCGTGGGACTCCAGCCCAAACTGGGCCCCTCTGGGCCTGTCCCTTGTCCCATGTCCATAGACATGCCTCTCCTCTGCAGATGCAGTTTGCAGAGCTTAGGATAGTTTTCCAGCCCTACTGTCTCAGCCTGCTCTGCCTCCAGGGTCCATGGCATCTTCCGTGCCCCGCTCGCCACCCTCCCCCAGTCCTTCCTTCTCTCCTTCTGTCCTCCACGCTCCCACTGTACTTGTGCTTTGCACATGCCTGGGAGAGTACTTTTCATTCCATGGAGGTACTGACCTGAAGACCTCCTCACTCCTTCTACAGCACGGCCTCTCAGAGAACAGAACTTTGATTTATCTTTGTTTTAAATTTCAGGTGGGCTCCGTCCGCACCAGGGCCTCATGCTTCCCATCTTTGTCAAATGAGGAGACTCACCATGGCCTTTCTTCTTGCCATGTCTCTCCTGTACCTTTCCTCTGCCCATGCCAATCCCACCCCTCTTTCTTGCATGGCTTGGCATCGCCTCCTCTGTAAGCCTCCCTGCCCACTTTGGATCACACTTGCTACTCTCAGGCTCCTGGTCACTTGGTCTTTCTCCAGATTGCACATCAAGCTGCATCCCTCCACTGCTTCTGTTTCGTTTGCCGCAGTTCTGCTTCTGTGGCCTTGCTATAAACGCAGGGAGCAAAGGCTTTGCCTTTGGCTTCTTTGTGTCCCGAATCTCTCAGCTGAATGCCATCCTTCCCGCTCCTGGCTGACACGTTCTCAAACCTTCAAGACTGACCAATATGCCTTGTCATGTTGTATACTCTGTAAACGTCTGTTGTGGGGCGCTAACACTCGGCTGACCTTGACAGTGCGCCCATCCATCGCCCCTGACATACCGTGAGCTCCTGCGAGACAGGGGCCCAAGCATGCTGAGAGTTGTATAACACAGACCTCAGATTCTAGCTCCTTGGCTCAGGCCGAGTGAAATTTAATTAGAGTAATCAGCACCAGCTGTAGTGATAACTTCAGACTCCCAGTGGCTGAACTTACCCTAAGTGTCAGTTCTCTGTTATGTTGCAGTAAAATGTGGTTCTGCAGGGCGTGGGGGAAGTTTTGTGGGGTCCTTCTATGGTGTGATATCTCATCTTCAGCATGGATGACCCCTGGCCCTGGGGACATCATGCACAGAGGCTGTTGTGGGGGGGGTTTATTGCCTGGCCTAAGAGTGGGACACCAGCACTTCCACTAATTTCTGTTGGTCTAACCACACAAGAACCTGGCAATGTATTCCTAGTATGACCATGAGAAAAGTGATACAGGCTCATGTTATATACATAGCGCCTTATGCCATATTTTGCATTATTTTCATTGCAAAAATGGAATTACTTGAGATTAAGTTTCTGTTGCATATTATGAAAAGGCCAAAGTTAAATTGCTTTAAAAAGTTTATTTTTTTCCATCACAGAGGGATGTAAGAGTAATGGGTCCAGTGGTGGCGCGGTAGCTCCACAGAATATTCAGTGACTCTTCACCTTTACAACCCAATCAACCATTAACCTCATGGTCCAAAATGGCAGCTAGGGCTAAGCCATCACATCTGTGTTCTATGAAGCAGAAGAGAGAAAGGAAGGGAAAGCAAGGAATAGCTTTTCCCTTAAGGAAACTTCCCAGAAGACTCTATTCTGCTTACATTTCATCAGCTACAGTTATATCGTCACAATTTCAAGCATGAACACCTGACAAATATGTTTAACCAACAAGGCAAAAATATACCCAGCTGAAAGCAAGTTTTCAAGAGGAAAGAAAAGTGGATAATGAGATCAGCAGCCAGCCTTCTATGCCTTAGAAGTAAGGCTATTTATCAAATCATTATAAAGGGCCAGTGAGATAATGTATAAAAATGGTGGCCAATAGTGGTAGTCATTATCATAAACACAGTTATTATTATATGCATGCCTAGAACACTGTTAATGTATATTTGAAATAAATAAACTGTGTCATTTAGGAAACACTTGTTGGCCTGAATTTAATTACTTCGTTATTCCATTATTTATTTAAGTATTCCATTATTCATTAAGTATTCATTCTCTCAGATATCAGACATTCCTATTCTTCTGGAGAGATCCTCATTAGCTGGTATTTGGCTAGGATTATTTTTTTGAGTATCTTGTTGGGCTCAGTGTCACCTAGAGTACGGCAGCAGGAGGGTGGACGTAGGAACAGAAGGAGAAGAGGGGAAAGGTAGAAGGCTGAGTTTTGGGAAACCTTGACTCCCGTCCCACCTGGGCTATAACTAGCGACAGCCCCCGAGGGAATGCTTTCTCCCTTGGAATTTAGACCTGGGCTGCAGAGTAAACTCACTTTTGGCCCTCAAGGCATTATGTATTGCATATATGTTCCTTGCTCTGTGTAGTGTTAGGGACAATCTCTTAGGAAAACAAGAGGCTGTGCTTGCCTGTCACATGTGCGGGAGGGCTGGGACACTGACTGAGGATGTAGGACACCTGGGTTGGGATCCTGGTCCCACTGCAGTAATCTGGAGGACTTGGGTGTGTCCCCTGCTCTTTCTGGCCTTCTGCTTTCGGGGCTCTAGAAGGAAAGGCTGGCCTCTGCAGATTGCCAGGGCGTTTCCAGTTCTGAGTTCCTGGGCCTGCAGCAAACATTGCCCTCCCCACGTTCTGCCTCCTCACATTGATGCGGCAACAAGAACTCTGGTGACTGTGTATGGACAGGAGTGATTGTCCTTGGCTCTGTGTGCTCCTTGGCCTGGCCTGCCTGGCCAGTGTGTGGGCTTTGTCCTTTCTTTAGCAGCACCCAAGTTTTCAATCAATTGCTCTGTCCTGTTTCACACAGTGCATTCTCATAAATGTCCAATAGCCTCCTGTTTCCCATCCCCTAGAAAAGCTAAAAAATGCAGACTTTGGAGCACACAGACTTAAGTCCAGCTCTGTTCTGCAGCCCTGGGCAAGTTGTGTGACCTTTTGGAACCTTAGCTTTGCAATTATAAAGTGGTCAGTGTGATATATATACTGGGGAGGATTGATGATTATGGAAAACATGAATAAAACTCCAGGCACAGGTAAGCTCTTTGGAGACAGTAACTAAGCATTATTTCGTCCATCCCTGTGCAGAGTTCACTTTGCCCTCCAAATCAGTGAAAGGGAATTTAAGTTGGATGGACAGTTGATCTTGGAACAGCGGGAGCAGGTGTCCAAATTCCAGTTCTTTAAACAGAACCTAAGCAGAGAGCGAGGCTGTACTGCATGGTGTGGTTGTGGAGAAAGTGGCTTCAGAATCCCTGAGTCCGGCTTTGCAGGGTTGTGAAACAGTGTGAGAACCTATAAAGAGTCCCACGCTGGACTCATGAGTGTGCACCTCGAGTCATAGGTGCTCATAAACATGCCCTGAAGCTCTGCAATTAGTACTATCTCCTCCTAGAAAACTATTGCACACACTAAATAAAGCAAACTTGAGAAATTTTCCTAGTATAGACTTTCAGAAGGATATATTTCAAATCAGCTTTATTTCACTGTGAATTAGCCCTGTTAATGCCAATCTCTAGGGGCTAAGAAGTTTAAGCAACATCAACAATAGCATCAATAATAAATTCCAAACGGCACTTTGCACATCCTAAAACCTCCCTCCAAGAGGAAGGTAGGATGCTGATTGTCGCCACCAGCTTAATTGTTTGCTGTTGCAATTAATTGGGTAATTTATAAAATTTATTATTCCCTTCTGGCCATCAGAGCCTTTCTGTTGAGGAATGTAATGGATATAATTTGGGCTTTAAAACCAAAATAAAGATGGAGCCAAAAGCTCACAAAAGGCCCTCAGTATCAGAAGGGTCCCAGCTTGGCCCTGGGTCAGGCGAGGAGAGTGGTGGTGGAAGCAGATGGGACCTTCCCCACTGGCCCCCTGGGTACTGAGTGTGAGCACCGCCATTCGGATGCATAAGGGATGCGTACAAGAAGCTTGTCTCTCTCCCACTTCACAGCAAGAGGGTGGTAGGTGGAGGGATAGCCCATCTATCCCTGTGCTCTGCACACTCGGGGAACTTCTTCCAAAGTAGAGAAATCCTAAGTCCAGAAACAATCGGGATGTTTGGCATTGCTCTGGAGCAATGGGACAAACCATTCAGGAAACCCAAGGGACCCTTTTCTAAGGGTTATTTCAGGTATGTTGATGATTTGGGCACAGTTGAGGCAGGGCTCTGAAACTGGCATGTTCCTAAGTAGCCTGGTACTGTGGGCTTTGCAAACTCCCTTGCAGAGGGAACCTTCCCCGTTGCCTCTTCGTTAGTGTTGGATAGGTGCTCCAGGTCCCAGGCCATCTGCTGATCTGTCCTGCGTGTGGGAAGAGCACAGGAGGGGACCCCTTAGGAGAAGGGGGCCCTTGAATTGCCCTGCAGGTGGGCCGCTGTGGATGGGATCTTCCTTCAGATGCTGTGGTCAATCATTAAGTCCTACTACACAGAGGGGCAAGAAGGGATAACTTCTTAGAAGGGAGACTACTCAATAAGAGGAAGAGAATAAGTGGTAAAGAAGAAAGGGGTTAAGTGAGGACAGTGGGAGGTGGGTGCAATCAAAATATGTGTGTGAGTGAAGATGCTACCATAAAATCTAATATTTTAGAATGTGTATACACATGTATATACACACACACATATATAAAGAAAGGGTAGTTACTCTCTGCTCCTTTTAGGCCATGAGCTTCCTTCAGTCATGAACGTAGGGGCTCTTATACCTAGCCCAGTGCCTGGTACATAGTAGGCCCTCAGTAATGTTTGCTAAAAGAGGTCATTTCCAGCAGACCGCCTCATTATTTTCGTTCCACCTGACTTGCTCACCAATCCTGGACTTGTTTTTCTGCTTCCCGTTGTCACTATTGAAAGCCCATAAATAGATGAAGTACCTGGGTGGACCTTGTGAGGATGCTTAGGGTGTACATCCAGAAGTACCTGCTTCTGGAATTGCAGATAGAATTCACAGAAATTCATTCACTGCAGACTTTATAGGACACCAGGTGCTGATGGAAAACCAGATGAACAAAGAGAAGCTTTTCTCCTTGCTCATGGACCAGGACAGGATCCCTTGGCTTAGACAAATGAGGATAAGGCCATGCAGACGAAGATCCATGGAGAGAAGTGAGAGCCACAAGAGTGCAGAGGATGGACTGGCACAGGGAAAGGGAGCTTATACGAGATGTGAAATGCAAACATGTTCCTCAAAGGTGACTAATCATTTGCTAGAAAAGATAGATTGTCATTCCAGGCATTGGGACCAGCATGCAAAAATTCCCAGGACTGTTCACGGCCATGGCAGTTTGACGAACAGTGAAATGTCCTTACTGTTGGACACGGGGAGGAATGGTCATCTATGGAGAAGAGAGAGCTCAGGCCATGTAGTGTGGGTCCTGCTTTGCAAGGAAAACTCTTGAAAACTTAGGCCTAGGCAGGGACTTTCTGAACGGAACCCCAGGTACACGAGAAATAACGCCATCAACAAATGGGATTATCTCAAATCAAAAACTTCTGTACAGCAAAGGAAATAACCAGCAGAGTGAAGAGACAACCTACAGAATGGGAAAAAATTTTACCACCTGTTCTTTGGACAGAGAACTAATATCTAGGATATATAAGGAACTCAAAAATTAGACCCCCCCCAAAATAGAAGATTCAATCAAAAAATCCATAATGCCGCCCCTTACCTGCACTTGAAATGCATATATACTTCTTAGAAGAAGTACAGATGGCCAATGGGTACATGAAAGCATTCTTGGTATTTTTTGCCATGAGAAAAATGCAAAACAAAACAACACTGAGATTCCTGTTACTCCAGAAAGCATGGCTGTCATCTTGAAGTCAAAAAACAACAAATGCTGGTGAGGTTTTGGCAAAAAAAGGATCTCTTTTAGGGGGGACTAGCAGTAAAAGTAGCACAGAGGGTGGTGTGTGATTGAAAAAGGCTGGTGTGTGATTTCTCCCTTTGTGAGAGGTGAAATACAGAAGGTTGTTCAGTAGGTTTTACTGGCCTCCGCGCACACAGTGCACGTCTCTGTGAATCGTCAGTGTCCTGGCTTGGGCAACTGCTGCAATGACAACAGGACATTTTAAAAATGGTTACAGGGAGCAGCTGAATATAGTGCTCAGGAGAGGGAAGGGAGTTTGGGTCAGCAGCCCAGAAGTCATAACAGGTGCCCATGCCATGCGTCCCCCTGACAAGGGAGCTCCCTTTGCTGACAGGGACTTTGTGTTCCCAGTAGCAGTGACAATGCCATCATTCCCTTTTCTTCCAGGCAGCTGTAGCTACCAGCTTCTGGAAGGTTGGTGGGCACATTGAGATGGACCCCACAGCCTCGGTTCTCCCCACTTGGCCTCGCGGTCATGGGCTGTTTCCCGGGAGACAGTGAGCCTTGTTTGGAGCAGCAGAGCGCAGGTAAGGGGTAGCATCATGGAAGCCCGTAAGTCTCAGAGCCTATAGCATATTCATCCGGGGAGTGTTGCTTTGTGTGCTTTTATTCGTGTTTCTTTAACTGTGTCTCACTCATGGAGACTGTGGGCTGCTGGAGCTGCAAAGATTATGTGTGGTCCAGCCTCCTGCTTTCAGGTCTGAGAAGCATGAGCCCTGTCTCTCGGAAGTGGTGCTCAAAACCAGCTGGTGAGGATGTGGGCACAAGTGTATTCTGTCCATGGTGGAGTCCTCCTTGGATCTCCCTCAGTCTCGGGAGAGCCCTGAAGTCACAGTGATGCGGGGCTGTCACTTGGAGGCTTTCTTTTTTTTATTATCGTGATCAATGACTGGGGTTGAGAACCACTGTTCATTCTGGTAACTAACTCAGGACTCACAACCCACTCTTCCTCACAGTCTCTATTAAATGTTGGCAGGCACAACAAGTACACAGTGTGGCGTACATTGGTAGTCCTGGCGATAAAGGGGTCTGAGGCAGGAGGATCACTTGAATCTAGGAGTTCAAGGTCAACCTGGGCAACATAGAAAGATCCTGTTTGAAAATAAACAAAAACGCTGACAGAGTTTCCAGTGGTCTTCGATTTGTGGGGAACCCCACATGTCCCTGTGGTTGTAGATTCCTTTAGTTTGTTGTCTGGTTTCTTGGGACTGGGACAATTTTCAAAGTTCATCAATAATAATAAATGTAGATGCCTGTGGGCTGGGAGACAGAACTGAGCAAATGTGGTTACCAAGGAAAGTACTGAACCCCTGACTTTCTTGCTAAAATAAGGCCCAAGTCACCCTCTTTCCCAAGCATCATATGGCCTCCCACTTGCCATCTTTGAAATAAGCCCAGTGAACCCCATCCTTCTTTTCTCTTCTCCGTCCTCTCTTGCAGAATTTAGAGGGCACAAACAGAACCAGGACTCCCTCAGGTGTTCTGCATGCCAATCCAAAAGCACACGACATAACCATCCTGCCAGTGTGGCCCACTTCTCTGCTGCTCAGAGCTGGGCTGTACTTCAGTGCCCCGTCAGTTCAGCTGTCTGCACTCAGCCCTGGCAAGAGTGGTTCCCTGAGATTCCTAAGGACATCTCTCTTGGCCCACTCTTCCTTCCTCTGTGGAGTCACCCTTTAGTCACTTCAGGCTGTGCCTTTACCACTTTGGAGTCTTTCTGTTCCCCATAGTATGATGCTTTCCCTTCCTGCCAGGATCTTTGCACATATCATTTTGGCCTGGAGAATGCTCAGTACAGTTCTGATTTGTCACCTATTTGAGTGATTAATTACTGTGTCTCCTCCCCTTAAAGTTCGAGATTTCTGAGGGCAGTCACTATAATTCTTATTTATCAGTGTATCTCTGGTCTTACAATAGTGCTGGGCATGTAGAAGATAATCAAATAAATATTTACCAAATAGATGACTGAATAAATAGATGAGTGGCTCATGTAGAGATTTAATGGAAGAGTATGTGTGAAAGCACTTTGTGAACTGTGCAGTTCTGATTGTGGTTGGACAGCACTGTACAAGGCTTGGTACAATGTTGGTGCATGATACCAACATGTGTGGTACAATGCTTGTTCTATGGAGAGACAAACCCTCTAGAGACACACTGGTTAGGGCGACCATTAGTTGTGCTAGTGATAGAAGATTCTAGTTACCGGAAGGGTGCCTCTTCCATCTGGGCCTGTCTTCTCCTTGTGTACAACACATTCAAAGGAAAGAACTAGATTCTGGAAGTGGGTCCTTTCTGTCCCCCTCTGCTATAACATCTTCTCACTTGGTTTCTGGAGATGGTTTCAGAAGGGGAGTTGACATTTCCTAGTGCCGTGAAGCACTAGGAATTTGGTGTGACTATTTAGTTAATCTCTGTAGCTGCTCTCCCAGAAGACATTACCTAACTGTATAGAAAATGGAGAGAGATTAAGTAATATGCTCAAGGTTTTCATAGTTCACTGGCAGGTACTGCAGAATGCATATCAGAGTGTGTCTGTTTGCAGGGCTCCTGGTCATTCTACTGGGTGTGCGGGTCTGTAATAAAACCCAAGGGCCTGGCGCACCAGCAGACCTCAAGGAGAAAACACATGCCTGAGGCTGTTCACAGGTAGGACATGTGAACCACATTGAGGCTCCAATGATTCTCCTCCAGAGTGACTGCAAAAGACCGCAATGCATGGGGGGGGGCTTGAACTTGGATCTTGACTATCCCAGACTAATGATATTTAAATTATGCTTGTCTGACAAAAATATATTGCAACTTGCTAAAAAAATGCGCTGCCTGCTGGTAAGTGCTGTCGGCTGCTTCCATTTTAATCTCTCTGCTTGTCTTGTTCTACTTCATGTTACTTGAAAAGATACTGCAAAATTCCATTAAGCATTTTTTGACATCTGCTACTTTTTAAAATCTTCTTTTATTGTTTTATTAACTATTTTTATTAAAGCAGTAGTGGACACAGAGTAGAAAATTCCGAATAGTACAATAGGGCATATGGGAAAATGTGCCTTTTTCTTCCTTGTAGATCTCCTCCCACTATTACCATTTTCTTGGGTGTCTTTCTGGAAATATTCTACAGATGCAAATATGTATATGTATATATATGCATATGCAGTTATGTATATCTCTTCTAATGGCCAAGAATAATTCTGTGTTTTGCAGAAGTGATAATGTGTATCATCAAACATTTCTCTCTAATCCTACCCAAAATTCTTGTTTCAGACTCCTAATTGCCTTCTATTTATTTATATGGTTGGGATTCATTATTGGAGGTACAAGGAACTTGGCAGCACTACGGCATTTGGCAAGATCCTCTTCCTTTTCTTATAGTAGTAATTAAAAGCCTGTTCCAGAATGAAATTAATCTGGTAGTTCAAATAAGTTGCTATTTATTAGGCTATGAGACGTGCCCTGGTGTGGTAGAGGTAGCACGGGAAGTGGGAATTGGGCCCTAGCTGTTCCACCAGCAGTGTGGTCCCCAACAAGTCCCTTGCTGTCATTGAGATTCAGTTTCCCTACCAGCTAATTCAGAAAGCAAGGCAAGGCACTGTGCCTACTGCTTCCTGCTTCGCCACGTTACGGCTCTGAGTTCTGGTTAAGAGTATCCTATGCTGGCAGTGGAGAACTTGGGACCATATCATATTAGTTCTGTCAATCAAATATTTCTTGCTCTTTTAGATGCATAGTAGGAGTACAGTCCCTTGCTTTTGATGCCCCATAGCCATGTGTCTTGGTGGTAGCATGTGACACGGGAGTAGGCAGAACATACTTCATTCCTGGGTGGAAGCTACAGGAGCCAGGGTGTGATTCTCCACATTTCCTTTTTCTGGCTCAGCCCTTGTGGACACAGGGAGATGGACCCTCCCTCATTCTGCATCCCTGAGTGGGGACACTGGAAGGGGAGCACCTGATGACCCTCTATGAACCTAGAGTGCGAGTGACACACAAACCCACGTTAAGTCAAGGAAGTTTGTGGTTGTTTGTTATCGACACTCACTCTAATGCAGATTGACTGAAGCATCAAGTGAATACAAGGTGTGTTTCTAGAAAGTCAGAAACTTCAGAGCAATGATAGTCATCTCGCGGTATGCATATAACTCCTTTTATATTTATGCAGAATTTGTCAGTGGTCTTTCTGGTCATTCTTAATTCCTGGTGGAATTTGTGCTTGTCTTTCTCCTACTCTTTTCTGTCATCTTTCTTCTTCTTTTATTCTTCTCTTTTCTCTTTTAATCTGTTTCCTAAACTTTTGACCTGTTTCCCTATTTTATATTCCATCATCTGAGAGCTCGCTCTCTCCTCTCCCGTCCCCTCCTGTGTCCCTCCTTTGCCTACAAAGCAGTTTCTTGACACTTACCCCTGACAATTGCTTCCCTGGGTCTGCCTTTCAGCTTCACAAAGCCCCATGTGGTCTCTACTTCCAGCCTCTTTCATGCATCTTTCTTCTTTCTTTTGGATCCTATAGAATCTGCTTTGTCTGAATTCTCTCATCAGGCAGGAAAACATCTTCTCATGTATGTGTGGACCATCTTCATCCTCACCAGGCTACTGATATGGTAGATGATCCTTTCATTCTCCTTTGGTAAATGTCAATTTCAGTGAATTTTTCATTTCTAGGACCTTTCTTAAATTATGGATCTTCACCTTTATTCCTCTGGGTAGTACCTGGATCTCTACCATGAATGCTGGCAATGAGAAACCCCAAGGCTAGCTGGCAGAGATGGATAGGGCTGAGGAGTTCTCCATCTCAGAGTGCTGGCTATGTTTCTGGGGGAGGACAGGTCAGATCTTGGAGAGTCATGAGAGTAATCTACCAGTCTGGGCCCAGCTCCAGTTGGTATTGGGTGTCCAGTGAAGGGTCCCCAGGGCTACCTGAGCATGTCCATGATTTAGTTTCATGCACCAAGGGCAGAAGGGTGTGGAGCAGATGAGGTGTCAGCAAGTGGGACTTAGAGGAGGAGCTGGGTATAACGAATTCTGATGGTCAGAGTTTTGCTGGAAATCTATTAGGAAGCAAGGAGCACCTCCAAGGTCCTGCATTAAAGGACCCCTTGAAAGCTAGCATTTCTAAACCAACAGGATCCTAATGCAGAGTGGATTGAGATACCAACCATGAGGGAGCCAGGGACTGTTTGACTGTAGAAGGAAGAGAACAGCCCGAAGTTGGGCTGCCATTGGGTGATCCAGAGAGGATGGCTTTGCAGAGATGTCTCAGCTGGCCTCCCCACCCAATGAGGGCAGTAATCCCTCTCATGCAAGTTACAGAGAGACATGACACGAGGAGGAGAGTTTTGAAAATGGAAGCTTGATGCGGTTGTGGAGTTCTGTCAGCTACAGAAGAAAGGCAGGGTAAGCAAGAAGGCAGAGGTGACCGCCACAGTCTCTCCCCTTGAAATCCTCATTTTTTTCCTCTTTCCTTTGAGAATCAGCTTGTCCTAGAATAATGGCACCCTTAAGCATAACTCTTCATTCGGAAGCAGGCTGTGATCTTAAAGTGAAGGAGAACAGTTGGCATTATGGCTGTGAATTCTTGAATCAGACAACCTGGGCTCCTCCTCAGCTTGCCATTTGCTAACTAGGGGAACCCGAGAAAGTCACCTTGACTAACTAAGCCTCCATCTGTTTATCTATAAAATGAGAACTCTTCAACAAATCACTTGTTATTATAACTAAATGCGATGATCATCAGAGTTGAGTCAGGAGGACAGAGACTACTGTAGATATAGGAAAAGATTTAACACAGGAACTAGGTGCTTTTGACAGCTTTGTAAGGACTAGATAAGTACAAGCAGAAGAGCCACTAGCTTTCAGCTTTGTTTCTCACAATCAGGAAGGTACCAGCATGTCCTGGGGGCCAAGAACCAACAGGAGGCCACGTGGGCTATGGTCACTTAGGGGAACACAAAGGCAACCGATAACATGTACGAATCCAAAGCCGTGCATTCACCAGCACTGCCAGGGAAAGAATGGCTTGTGCTTCTCTTCCACCACTCTGTAAGTGTATCTCATAGGCAGTACTGCGGCCCTGTCAGGAGCCCTGGTGGAATCAGAGTCTGGGAAATATAGTCTTCCACCATCTTTCTGCTGAGTTGCTGGGAGGGCGTGGAAGAGGATACGAATGATGTGAGATGAGTGTCAGCTGGCAGTTCCTGGCTCACAGAGGTGGGGCCTGGACCTGAAATTCCTGGCTTGGGGGCTCTATTCTACTTGGGGTCCATGCTGCACAGGTGACACCCAAGAGACCCATGGCCATCCTCCTCTGAGTTTCGTGGAGCTTGAGTGTGTGCCTGGGGTAGCACAGAGGTCCTTACCTGATTGCTGCTGGGTCTCTGGCTGAAGTTGGGGAATGCCTGCCTTCATACCCGGGGCCCATCCCTGCTACAGCCAGGTCAGTTTCTCTTTGTAATCTGTGCCAAAAGCATTCGCAATGTTTTGGATCCAACGACACAAACTTTGGTCTAGAAGGGAGACAGTTTTAGCTCTCAGAATGCTTCAGCAACATATGATTCTCCTCCACAAAGTGCCTCCCATATGTCTCGGCAGATTCCCACACTCATCTTGCCTGTGAAGCGTGTAAGTTGACCAAGAGGCAGGGGCATTGTGTTCCTGCCTGACACTGGCCACCCATTGGATGGCCAACCTAGGCGCATGTGTCTTCTCATTTCTGGGCCTTGATTGTCCCAAACACAAAATTGGGGTGTTAAGTGACATGGCCTCTGGCCTATCTTTCAGGCCTGATAATTTGAAGTGTGATAAAAAGAAGGTGAATATTTAATTAAAAAATCATTACAGTAAGAGGCATATGGCTATTTAGTCCCCTCAAAATATTTCTTCTCATATAAAAAATACTGTACTTACCCCCTTATTCTCACCACTTCCTGAAACAGTTATGGAGGTCCTCTTTTGTGTCTTTATTTGCACTATCTTGGCTGCCTCTATGTCCTGAATCAGTTGAAAATCTCTACCTTTAATGGTCATTTTGACTGTGGGAAGGAGCCAGAAGTCGGATGGTGCCAGATCCAGTGACTAAGGTGGATGAGGACTTACCGGCATTTTTTTAATTTCACAGAAAGCGCCACAGACTGAGTCCGCTCAGGACATTAACGTAGCCATGGCAGTGTAAATAAAGACATGAAAGAGGACTTCCAGAACTGCTTCAGAAAGCAGCAAGAACGATGAGAAATGTGTGTTCAAAGTGAGGAGGAGTATTTTGAGGGGGATCAATGACAATGTGTCATTTATTATAGTAAATTTACAATTTAAACAGTATTTTCTGATCACTCTGAGTATGTTATAGTCAGAGGCAGGAGGATACAGTGGTTACAGCAGACACTGGCCTCCAATCAGTGCTGTGGAGGCCTCTGCTACCAAATTAGACCTGTCCTTGTCTGAATGCCCTTCCTCCCATCTTGGTAGGGACTCTTAGGACCCAGAGGCCATGAAAGAAGCGCCTGCCCTGGTCACTGTGAACAGTGACCAGGGCAGTGCCCGGGAGCTCCTGTGTGTTTGTGAGGGCCCAGCACCCACAAGGCTCTGAGCAAATCCGTGTCAGGACAGGGACACGTCTCAGCTCATTGTTGCCTCTGAAACCCCTTTTGTTAGGAAGGTGCTCGTTGTCTGAAGGCGGCTAAATTTAGCCATATTTTGTCAGCTAGAATGTACGCCCTGAAGAGAAGGCTAGCAAGTCTCAGCCATGTCACACTTTATTAGTCACGCAAGCACTTAAAAGCACGCGAGGAGCGCGGCTGGCCAGGATTGGTGGTGGTATGGGTGAGAAGTGCTGTGCTGACTCTTTCAGGGTTTACCTCCAGAAGCAGGCTGCAGGGGAAGGCATGAAATCTCCTGAACAATGAATGATTTCTTTTCTTTCTTGCAAGATTCACAAATGGGCTATTCAAATGAGGAAAAAATGTAGAAGTGGGATAGATACTGCTCCTGCAGCCTTTTTCTTAGACACACCATCTGACACCAGTCCCATTTGAATTCAGAAATATTGTTTGGTTGCTGACACTTGGTTAACTACTTGAGACACTGATAGGGAGAGAGTATCACCGTTGGTAAATGTTGACTGTGGAGCAGGCACCCCCTGTTCATCCTTTGCTTTTTCCTCCTTTAAAAAAGAAGAAATTAAAACTCTGAGATGGATCACAAGGGCCAGGTGTGAATTCACTTTGCTGAAGTCTATGTTCTTTCCACAACTAGGATTAGCATGGGTATACTGAGGAATTAGATTTAACCATGATCTTGAGACTGAAATATCTTGGCCTTGGTGTCAGCTTCCTTTTCCAGGGTTCGCAGTGCTCTGTTGGGGTGGTGTAACCTCACCCTGCAAGGTCCAAGGTTCAGGGTGTATGTTCTGGCGGAAGCTGAGTAGTTCTGGTCACCAAACACTCTCCATACTGTGGTGTCCAGGTTGCTTTGGCTGTTATTGAACAGAATCTCCTGTCTAAAACCAGCCTTGTGTCTGCTCCTGCATGGGGCCCGTGAAATGCTAAAGAAAATCCCTCTGCTATCCGCGGAGAAAGGAGCTCTCTATAGCCTTTGTTCATCTGGGAGCCTATGGCAGGTTGACAGTGGAAATTGTCCAAATGAGCCTTTCCTGTAAAATTTCCAGAGTTTCCAAATATGTAAAGACAAATAATTCAATATGACAAGGTGCCTCCACACATCCTGCAAAGAGCAGACACATCAGTGTCCTGACCCCACCGCATCTTCCCTTCCCTGGGAATTAGAGGGCCAATAAAAACCCCAGTCTGCATATCTGAGGTCTTTCTCATGGGATTCGTAACCCTCTGTGAACTGGCTCTCAGTGTGTTAACAGTACAGGGGGCCTTGAAGATCAGAAAATTGAGTCTGTAGAAGGGAAGCTATCCCTGTCTGGTGTGACTGCTGGTCGGTGACAGAACCTGGGCTTGATAGTCACCAGGCGACAGCATGGCAGAGTTGGAGGCCTGTGCTCTTGACTTCACTTCCTAACAAGCTATGTGACCTCAGGAAAATTTTAACAGCCCCAAGTCTCAGTGTTTTCATCTAGAACGGGAGGAAGGGTCGTAAAGAAAGTCAGTGATAACCAAGTATCCATCACGTACCTATCGTAGAATAGGTTGTCAGTAGACGGCTGCTGGTATTGTTAAGAGGTAAAAACATTGAAGGATGTGAGAGTTCAAGGAAGGGAGAGGCGAGCTTACTGGAGTGGTGAGGAAGACTGCTTGGAAAAAGGCATCCAATGCGGGCTCTTCCTAATGTTTGAACAGAGCTAGGAATAAGTAGGGCGTTCTCGGTGGCAACAGTGAAGTAAGCCAGAGCTTGTAGGCAAGAAAAGCTAAGTTCCGATTTAAGGACAGTGAAAAACCCGTTTGACTGGAATCAGGTTCAGGAAAGTGAGTTGCTGGAGATTAGTCTCTGAAGGTTTGATCCAGGGCTGCTTGAATGTCATGCTAAGGAAGTTGGCCCTAGGCAGTCAGGAACATTTAAGCAGCTCTGAGCGGAGGAATTATTGAATACAGCAAATCAATCTGGTCGGGACTCGGAAGGTGAACTGGAATTGGAAGTAGCGGGAGGTTGGCTGACTAGAGGAAATGTTCTGTTTAGGCAGTAGAGGAAGAACCCAAATAAAAGTTATGGCTGCTGAAATGAGCAGGGAAAGATGAGTGTGGAGGGTATTTTAAAGGAAAAGTTGGCAGGAGGAATCAATACTATAGTGGGAAAGAGAATTTAATTGGCTTTGTCAAGTGGACAGGGAATATTCATGGCTTGTTGGGTTGAGCACTATATTTTAAAGAAAAGGTGTCCCAATCCACAAATCTACGAGGAAAGGAGCGTGATAAATGATTAAGCCAAAATGAGTAAAAGACTTTAAGAAATGATAAAATGAACTCAAATGAAGATTAAATGTTCAAGATCTGCAAGTCTTGGCTCGAACACAACCCCTTAGGGTTAACTTTCAATATGCATCTTGGTGATTCTTCAAAGTCATTTCACTAATGGCAGCCCTCGTTGCTGAAAAATGATGGTTGCATATTAAATCAGTAGCATAGGCAGCCTGAGCTCTACCTTCCTTATTTCTACACTGACACTCGTGGAGTCCTCGGTGATCTTCCCTTCCCCCCCACCGCCGAAAGGTAAAACTCAAAGCTGCCATTCTCTAAAGGGCTTGGCAGAATGCTGGAGCTCTGTGCTGTTCCATGAAGGAAGGCACCCTAGTCAAATAAGGAGGTAGATACCTACCAGCTATTTGGACAAAAAGAATTTAGTATAAACACATAAAACTGTTAACTAAGTACCCAAAGGCAGAAGAACACTGAGTTATCACAGTTAGCAAATGCAGACCCCAGTGATCACTCGTGGAGTAATATTACTAATTACCCCAGCTGATTTCCACAGGACTAGTCCTGCCAAGTCCTAAAAGCCTGCATGGAGAGCACTGAGGAGCTGCGACTTCCGTTTCTTAGAATGAGTGGTCAAGTGAGTGTTAGACTCTGAGCTCAAAGAAGCAAGGGTCCCCCAAGGCCTGGGACCCCGAACGCTTGGGGAGAGTGCCCGTCAGCTGGAGGGTGCCCTCACTTGTGCAGTGAGGCTGCTTTTGCAAGTGTAGCGAAAAGAACAAACTGGATTCAGCTGCTGCTACAAGTGCTTACTGCTGCCAACAAGAATCAGCACCACTAGGATGATGCTTACAGGCGCGAAAGGAGCAGGAAGGAACCAGGAAGTCTCCTCTTCGTGCTTCCCCAGCCTGACAGGGACCCTGGTGGCAACGCAGAAAGGAGGCTCCTGGTGGAGATCCCCAGACTTACGGATGCGTCAAGAGATGGAAAACATTAGCTCAATGACTGGCACATGCTTCTTCCTGCCTCAGCCTCCCAGATAGTTTGAGCAGTTCCAGAGAAAAAAATTGGTTCAGAGTTTACAGGCATCTTCTTATGCCCTCCCCTTCCCCAGTGTAATGAAAGGCAAATGTACAAATGAACAGGCTGGATCTATTACAGACTGACATAGAGAGACTCCATTATGAATCACTTTACTTTTATAGGAAAAGCAAATTATATATTTATATAAAAATAGAGAAGAAGGCTGCGGGCTATATGTCAAACTATAAACAGTGGTTACCTTCTGTTAGGGAGGGTATTGGTTATTGGATTTCTATTGCTTTCTACCTCATTCTCTGTTGTTTGAATTTTTTAATATGGGTGTATGTTATTTCATAATCAGAAGAAAAATCCTATTGGTTTTGGAGGAAGAGGAAAGAACCACTTAAAAATGACGTTCTTCCCAACGCTGTCAGTGCAGTAGTTAAAATGTCCCCAAACTGAACAGAGTATTTTTGAAGATAGGGAGAAAATGGGAGACAGCATTTAACTAAATACTCAGTCCATGCCACGCCTTTGGGAAGTGGCATAAAGCATCCCCTTCAGTTGTCTCATCTGTTCTGTTATTCCCATCTTCCAGAAAGAAAAACAAGGCTCAGAGTAATAAACAATTGCTCAAGACCTAAAAAGAAGGAACTGGTACAAACAGACCGTACTGCACTGCTTTATTTTCTATCTTGTAGTTGTACCTTATACTACTTATCTTTAACATATTCTTCCTGCCTGATAATGGATTTATTTTTAACTAACTTGTTTTTCTAACATGTCATTCTCCTTGTAATAGACATTAGAGGCTGAATGATGTCCTTCCCCGCAAATTCTAGTCCTTGGCATCCTAACCCTGAAGAACCTCACAGAGGATAGGGCATGGTGGCACACTTCTATAATCCCAGCACTCAGGAGGCTGAGGCAGGAGGACTGCTGCAAGTTGGAGGCCAGCCTGGGCTACCTAGTGAGTTCAAGGCCAACCTGAACTACATAGTGAGACCCTGTCTCAAAACAAAAACAAAACAAAACAAACAAACAAAAATGAACCTTAGAGAGATCACGTATGCAAAGAGGCTGCGCTGTATTTGGAAATAGGACCTCTAAAGAGGAGATTAAGCAGAATGAGGTCCCTGGGGTAGGTCCTGATCTCTTCTGTTGAGAGTCCTGAGTAGGTGACATCGGACACACCAAGAACTGCCACCATGTTTGGCCACACACAGACTTAGGGTGACCATGTCAGGAGAGTGGGAGAAGGCGGCTGGCTGGCTGTAAGTCAAAAAGAGATGCCCAAGGAGAAACTGAGCCATCTGGTCTGTGGTATTTTGTTGTGGCAGCCTAAACAGATTAAAATGAGGTAGTTCTTATGGATTATACTTTTTAAAATTGCCTACTCATGTGTTGCCTACAATAGATCCTATGAAAGCATTTTCATTATTTATCATCTTCATCTTCTCTCTTTTACTCATTTATTCAATAAATCTTACTTGTGTAGCCCCCTGGCACTAGATCTTGCAGATAAAACAGTGGTCAAAACAAGAAAAATCTCTGCCATCTATGCCGTCTTCTTATCTCTTCCCCTGGCAAGTACCTTGGTGGGGGGAGAGAAGAAGCAAATAAATAAACATTTTTTATCTAGTAGTATATAAGTAAAATTTATATATAGTGTGATAAATAGTGATTAATATTAAGGAAAGGGGAGAAAAAGCTGGGAAGAGGAAATGGAATGGGGAGAGGGAGGTGACCAGAGTAGACTTCACAACGTAGGTGACACGGGGATGAAGAACTGCGGCTTTTATTTGAAGTATCCAAAAGCCAGCAAGCGTGTACTTCCTGTCCTTTTCCTGGTCTAAACCTGCACTGCTGTCGGTCACTAACCAGCTAGGGGTCTCCCAGGTCCATCAGAGCCCTGTTTCTCCCGACACATAAGTCCCCCAGGGCTGCGTCCCTGGTTCACAAACACTCCCTTTTCCCAATTTCACAGCATTACCATTACAGTCCCTCCACTCCAGCCCCCTGCAAAGAAAAAAAAAATGCCTCAAAGTTATTTCTGTCCAGTCAAAAATGGAAATGGCTTCTAGCATTTGCCTGCTTTCTGGTGAGAAAGGACCTAGGACATTTCCTGTTTGCTCTCACAGCTTTCTCTTTAAACAGCGGTAGAAAACAGGGAAAGGAGGTGGTTGAAAAAGAGCAGAGAGACTGAATTGCTTCCAGGATTTACTGATTTGCTGGCTGACCTCGACTAAATCTCCTTAACCTCTCTTTCTTGAAGCCCTCGTTCCACACAATAGCAGGGATAAAGAAATTTGTGGTTTTGATGTTGTTATCAAATGTTGAGAGCTGCGGTTGGAAGAGACAAAGCAGCCGGCTGTGTTTGCATAGTGTTTCCATTCCCTTTCTCCTCTGCTGGGGCCGCTCTCCCCGGCAGTCCCGACCCCCAAGGGGACAAGCACCTGCGACCTCTCTGGTTCTCTTGCTCTTTGGGGACAGACTTTGCTCCAACCTGGTGGCTGTGAGCTAACAGTGAAGCCGGTGGCTGCCTTGACATGCAGCATGCCCCTGCTTGGTCCATCTCAGCTTCATTATGCCCCTCTGTACCTGCAGGGCGATGTCGGTGACAGGAAGAAGCCCCAGAGACAGAGAACTAAGTGAATTTCAGCCTCTGCCAGGCTGCTCCAGTTCCTGGGAATAGAATTGGGGATGCAGGTGGCCACCTCCCAGAGAGAACCTCTGTTTTGATGCCTCTCCTGGGTCAGGTCCTGAGACCCGCGGAGGTGAATCTTGTGAATGCGATCACTGTCCATGTGAAGCTGCAGCAGCCTGAAGACCTGGTTCCATCCTCCTGGGGACAGATGGTTAAAGGCAGCACAAGGTGAAGAGGCTCTGGCCACAGAAGTCTGGAGGCAACTAGCAGCAGCCCCAGTCCTGCCCATTTCCAGGCCTCATCTACCCGTGCCAGAACCCCTTAGGATTCCCCCAAATGACAGGTGGCTCTCCCGGATAGCCAGTCAGCACAGATGTGATCCCAGCCTTCAGATAAACAATGGCCCTCACTGGCATGTACAGTAACCTAAATTTCTCCAATTATAAATCCAGTAAATGCCACAATCTTGGACAGACCCTGTTTCCATGTCCTGTGGTCAATTTAAGGACAGAGGCGATGCATGGGGTAAAAGATGGACTCATGTTGGAAAAGCCTTCATGCTGGTCCCAGGTCCTCCCCCAAAACGCTGAGCAACCTCGGCCAAATCACCTCCTTTGCTGATCTCTGTGTCCTCACGTGAGGCTAGAAGGTCACAGCCATGAGTCATATGCAATGTAGGTTTCATCGTCCTACCCTTGAGAGCTCCCTAAAGTTTGTTTAAACTTCCTCCCACTCATAGTAGTGACTTCATCCTCTAAGGAACAGGAGGAGCCAGCTGTGGCTTCCCCTTGCTCTGCCTCTGAGCTCTTATTTCAGATGAATCCCCCAAATTCGTTTCTCACATGTGCCAGCCCAGCTCTGGCCTGTGTCAGTTCCCACATAGCCGTCTATTCTTCTGTCCACTTCTACCAGGGAGCAATCACAGGGACAGATCCCGTGCATGAGGCCTTTGCATGGGAAGCAAATGCAAGGCATTTGGGAGGAGAAGGAGGACAGCTCTGAGACTTGACGTGGGACACCAGGCATTTGAGACTCCATCTCTGCCAACCTAGGCTCCTGGCACTGACATGTAAGCTGGACCTTGTTCTCCTTTCTCACACCCTTTTTCTTTTCAGGAATAAACACCAGTCCTCCCACTGTGTATTTAGAGAATCCACTTTTGGGTCTGCCCTCATCTTTCAGTTCTGTTTTTGCCTTCCACATCTAGAACCTTTATATTTTCACGCTCAGATGGTCCAACAATGTATTTTGCTCTATGTGGGTCAGTTCCTTTCTAGAGCAGTTCTGGTACAGTTGTTATGTTAACACGCATGCACACAAACACCCTCATACTCGAACCCTCCGAACTTTTGAGTCCTCAGCATCTTGATTTAACAAGAATTGCTGATCACCTGCTGTGATTGGCACTGGGATGCCAGCTCCAAGATCCAAAAATGATGTATCCAGATTGGCACCTGCTCGGGTGGGAAAACAAGGCCAAACAATTGAGTTTCCCTCACCATCAAAGTGTACACTGGGAACGTTAAGACCCAGAAGAACCAGGCTGACACAGGGAGACTGTCACAGGGACAGTGAACTTGCGAGGTGCCCCCAGATAAATATTTCTAGAGTAAAAGGTCTTTTTCAGAGACTAGGATGCAGAGCGACCCCTGCCCTGAGGTGGAGGAGTCGTCTACTCAAACACACACTCAGGCCGGGAAGTGTGGCTTGATCCTGCAGAGGAGTTCTTCTGCACGGTCTCGCCCTCCTCCCTCTTGCTGGGCACTCACTGCACACCAGTCCCTGATGGAAACCCAAATCCCTGTTCGTCCTCACAAGCTGTCTTCCAGAAAGCTTGGGGAGGGGAGAAGTGTTGGTGCCTGCGTGCTGGGATTCACTGAGAACAGGCCCCCTGACTCTGGTTGGCAGGCTAGGTGCCCCCATCAGTGGCACATGTCTTTGAGAATGGAATGGGAGCAGGGTAAAACCAACAAGTGTGGAGACTGAGAAGAAATGAAGATACCGTCCCAGAGTCCCCTGGGTAGCACAGATTCACTCTCTCATTCATCGTCTTGCTGGTCACTTACAAAGTGCTTGGTGTGTACACAGGGCAATATATAAGGGATCAGGCCCATCACAACCCAGGCCTGACCTCTATGGAACCTGCCAGTCTTTAAGTCCAGCCTGTTGACTACTATGTTAGAGAAATGGAGGATAAGGGCTCAGAACATAAAGAAAGAAAAAACCTACCTTTAGAGAGTCCATCAGAGAAGGCTGCACAGAGGAGGTGATCTTTGGGAAAAAAGGGTAACAACTATCTAAGTAGAAATAGGAGCTGTGCAATCTAAGACAGCCTAGAAGTGTTAAAGAATTCAGACTCTCCCAGAAGCAGAGGTCCCAATGTCTCATCTAAGATTATTGTGGGCAGGGCGGATGAGGGGTGGGAAGAAGGATGAAGAGTGAATAGAGAGTGAAGTCTTTCCCTAAATTATTTTGGCATTTATTCCATAGCCATGAGGTCCTATGGAGTTTTCAACTATCTGGTTTCAAAGATTCACCTGTCTCTCAGGTAACTCTGTATTAGTGTGAAAGCGTCACAAATAACAAGAGGCTGCTAAAGGACGAGGCAGACAGGAATGTTCAGCATCCTCTGGGTGAGACACGGTGATGGACCAAACTGACTGACAGGTGGAAGAAATCAGGGTTGACTCAGTCCTGGTCAGTACAGTTTCTATGGATTAAAAGCCGTGCCCCTGATTAAAAAGGAAGATACTGACTCTGAGTCTTCTCCTCGAAGGTGACCTGTAAGAACTTGTGCTGCAGAGTCGCAAGCTGTCCCGAGAGCCCCTGTTCTCTCACAGAAATTGCCTGGAGATGTATCTGGGGGTTGGCTGTCCTTGATATCACGAAGTCCCGGAGCACAAGGGGGAAAAGTGGGCCATCCGGTGCAGAAATGATTATAAAAACTGCCTTTCATGTTGATGGTAGATTCTTTAACATGCCTCTCACCCCACGGTGTGTGAGAAGGAAAGTGTGACAGGTCTCACCCTGAAGGCAAAGGCACAGCACTTGCTGGGAACTTGTTCCAACCTGGCAATCTGGTGCTGCAGCCAAAACTGTCCTCCAGAAACACAGAGCCGAAGGACATCATGGCCGGCCCTTTCCTCCCTCCGCTGAAAACTCCTATTCAACAGCTAGCTTTTTTTTCCTTCTCTAAATCATCCCTTGATTTTATATTCTTAGGTGTGAAGTTGTTTTTTAAGAGACTCTAGAGTTTGCAGCTGGATTTTGGGAGGCCATAGACAAGGAGTCCAATAAACTCCCTCCTTCTAAGTCGCAAACACCAATTAAACAACTGTGCTTGCACCTGGAAGGGCAGAAATTACCTTAAAACCCTCAGTCTGTAGCTGTAATTGTCAGATCATATGTAGAAATGTGGAATTCGGGAATCATTATGGATGATAGTGAAATGGCCCATTTATTACCCTTTCTTGGCTTGAATGTTTCTTGAGTGAGTTGTTTTCCATTTATTGGCCCTGGCTACAGAACGCCAAAACATCTGATCCATGGAGGCAGATTTCAGCCCATGATTTGCTGCATAATATGAGAGTGCAATAATACAAAAAGAATTGGGGAGGAAGTGGGTGATGTAAGAACAGGGGAGGACTGGGACGAAGATGGGCTGTTGTCTGTATGGTTCCAAACATTTAGACTGGCTCAGGTTTTCATTTAACTGGAAAACCCTTTGTCAGTGATGTGTTAGGGATGTAAGTCTTTCGAGTGTCAGAGTGACTTTCAGGTTCAGCTTCGTGAAAATTCAGTGACGCCTTTCCTTTTGGGTTGAGCCATCATTTTGTTCTTTCTACTTAGGATTTGGGGATCTTTGGAGTGTTATTCTGATGAAACGGTGCTGGACCCAAAATATGTTCAGTGAAAAATCAGGGAGCAAGGATATATACTTTTCTCAGTCAGATTCCAAAAAGAAGGCCAACTGGGTGTTGTCGTTCTCCAAAATTCCTCCGCATTTTGGAGGTTTTTTTTTTTAAACCAAGAACATGTATTGGTAGATTTTACATATAATGGTCACATTCATCACATTCGTTTTGTACCTGCACATGATTCATCTTGGTTCTCCCTCTCTTCCCCACCCCTCCCCTCTGTTCTCTCCCTTCCTATTTACAGCAGGTTTATTCATAATTTTCCATATTTTCCCTTTCCCTTTTCTTTCCTTTGTTGCCTTTCTGCTTTTCCCCTTCTTTCTTTCTAGTACTCCTCTCCTTTATATATTATCTTTGGAGGTGTGTTTTACGGAACCAGGCAAGTGCTACAACGAAACGTTTACTGACTTGACTTCTTTCCCAACAAGCTTAATCTGATTTACATTATCTCTCCCTCTCTGATCCACTTCAAAAAGTCTGTCTTTCAAGGTCAAGTTGCTTGATTTTGGGGGTGTTAACATTTAATGGAGCCTTTACTATATACCAGATACTGGTCACATTCATTTCCTGACTTAACTCGCGGGGTAGCTGCTGTTGCTATTCCCATTTTACAGGAGAGAAAAATAGAAGCTAGGAGGATAACATAGCAGTCTCAAGTACACACAGGTCCCTATGTTGGAGGAAAATAGGAAAGCAGAGTGTCTCATTCAGTGGCCCCTGGTTGAAGGCTGTCTTGTCCCGAAAGCCTCTCCAAATGACCCTAACACAGTGCAGACTCTGCCCTCCACGTTCCCTTTAACTTCTCTTTGTACCATATATCTAGAAATGTCCTATCATCAAATACATATCATACACTTTTGATAGCTTTTCTTTGTTATATTTAATGTTTGTGTTTTGTGAATTTTTTCTCAAATTTTGTTAAAGTATATGGGGCATGTCTTAAATACCCATGTTGTAGCCTGCTCAAACTTTATGGGGAGCTGGGGCTGCCACAGAGCTGGCTGACCTACCTCACTGTCATCATCAGCTGGTCATTTGCCACAGTGACGCTAATTAGTCACATGGAAGCCGCTGGGAGAGTGTGGAATTGTGCTCTGAAACTTCATGGTTCTGCCAGAAATTTGGAGCCTTGATTTATGATTAAATTTACCCACTTCTTATTCCTATCTGGAAGACAAGAGGTGTTTTTATGAGTTGAATGTTGTGGGAAGACCTGCGCCGCAGGGTCTTGAGAAGTGGGTAGACAGAGCAGAAGTGTAGATTTCTTCTCTGGAGATTATACAGAATATGCAAGCAAAACTTGCAGAGTGGTTTCTATGTTCTTGGAATTGTCATTTTTGTCACTTTGTTTGGCTGTGAAGCTGATTTTCACACAGGCCTGGTGGTTGTTAAAGTAAACACAAGTATAGTATTAATATCCTCTGCATATATTTGGGTAAAACTGACATCCAGTTGAAATCAAGAAGTGGTTTGCTTACTCATAGTTCTTGGAAACTGTACACATACTGACTTAATACTTATGTTTCCCACGTATACTTTCCAACTAACAGTATCTTCTCCTCAACTTTTACAAAATTTTACAAATTTAAGCACACAAAATATGCTTAAAATATCAAGTGAGTAATTTGCAGCCACTATACTTTGAGAATCTGCCAGGCCTGCTGAGAGCACACTTCTGAAATATTTTGCTTGGAAGCCTGGGGAATTCATTCATCCCTTTGGATTCATAGGTCAGGGACTGCTCTTAAGTAGACATGTAGCTCTTCTAATTAGTCACCCTTGTTTTGCAAGAATCCTGTTGGACTATTGAGTTGACCTCAGCTCTGTGTCAGCTCCAGCATATTTTAGGAATGAGGGGATGCCTTAGCCAACATGATATGCAGCCATAATTGCTCCAGCTAAGAGATGGCTCATGCTGTCCTGGGGCTGTGCTTGGCATTTATATTTTATGTTGTTTTGGTGGCCCCCAGCTATGACTAATTACATTTTTTTCAAAATGGAAGAGCCAATAACAGTTTTGTAGTTTGCTATCTCTGTATCACTCCCAGTTTCTTGAGTTTTAGGACTATCACACATTAAATATTTTGTTCAAAGACACATACACCTGGGTAAACTCAGGAGTTGTCAACTCCTGGACTTCAAGGAGGTTATAACTTATTTGAGGAAGAATAATTAAAGTTCAACAATGTAAATTAAAGATCCAGCAAGGTAAATTAAAAATTCAGTGTAAGGAAGAACTTTCCAAAATTTCATGGTGATTGCCAAAGCCATGGTGATTATGGGAATTAAAGGAAGGAAGATCACCATGGTGTGAGGTGTTGGGACTTTTACCGAGCAGCAGGAGGAAGTGAATTGAGGTGGGTGAAGTCCGTGTTCCACATCAAGCTCTCAGTTCTTCATTCGCACACAGCTACTGTTCAGGGTCTAAGTCATTTCACTAAAAAACAGAAGCATCCTTTAGTGTTTTCACTGGGATGGTGTGAGGCCTATCCTGAGTGTTTTTTCAAATTTCTATATTCAGCCCACCCATCTCTCCATTTATTCCACTCATCTTTATATCACCTGGTAAAATATATTACTGTCCTTCTTGTAATTACATTTCTCATAAGTCTGTTTCCAGCTACTTTATATGTGTAGTGCTACCATGGATGGGATTTTCCTATCACGTAGTTGTTGTAGTTACTTTTTCATTGCTGGGACAAGATACCCGAAACCCATAATTTAAAGCATGGAAAGTTTATTTTAGCTTGCAGTTTACAGAGGTTTCAGTCCGTAGTTGGTTGCCTGTGAGGCAGGGCACCATGGCAGAGGGGATTGGCGGAAGAGAAACAGTTCACAGCAGGGCAGGCAGGAAGCAGTGAGCATCGAGCCTTCCTTTCCCTCTTATACCATCTAGACTGCAAGTTGGTGCCACCTGTACCCAGGGTGAGTCTTCCTGTTATCCACATCCAGAAGTATGCTAAGCCAGTGAGTGGACTAATCCAGTACCTCACACCCTTAATGCAGTACCTCACACCCTGGCTCCAGCCACCTCCTAAAATCCCGACCTATAAGTATGTGTGGCTTTGTGGGGTGGCATCTAAATAGAAGCTATTAACAATGGTCTAACTGCATATTGTTAAAAATTATTTTTTTAAACATTGATCTTGCATCTGACCACTATCCTGAACTCTATTCCCATTTCTAAGAGGCCTGGACTTGAGTGTCTTGATTTTTCTCTTTGATGAAAGACCATCAGAAAATAACAGATTTATCTTCTTCATCTCTGCCTTTTGTTTCGTGACTATTGCATTGCCCAAATCTTTGGAATGACGATCAGCAACTTGGTGATATTTTACATTCTTATCTTATAGTATCTACTTTTATAAGACTGCCTTAGTGATTTTCAACTTTTGGCACATATTAGAATCACCTAGGTAAAGATGCTTTACTGCTGAAGTCCACACATTTGTAGTTGGGATTTAGCAGAGAATAATTTCTACAAGTAAATTTTGAAGTAAATCAGTTTTACAGCTATTACTACTATTGTGTGTGATCATCATAGATCTGGTGTGCAGGTGTTATTATAATATGGGTATTACTAAGTTCCAAACACTGTACTAAGCACTTAATGTGTGTTGCTTTAGTTATAGCTCACACCAACCCTACAAGATAAGAAATTATTGTTCCCATTTTACAGACAGTACAAAAGCAGAAAGATTAATTTACTGAAAGTCTCACAGCCAGAAGATGGTATATCTGGGATTTAAACTCTGGCCAGAATAATTTCAGAGCACATTGCTCGAAGTCAACATTCTGAATGGCTGTGTGATAATGAAAATCATCGAAGAATCTTTCTAGTATCACTTTTATTAAATATACTTTTTAAATTTAGCTTACTGCTAGGTCATTATTTATTGGGATCACTTTTTCCTTTGTTCCATTGATGTTATTCATTACAGAGACAGTTTTCATAATACTAAGTCACCCATTCCTAGGGTAGTCTACCTAATTGTAGAAGATAATTCTTTTAGATACTGTTGAGTTTGATTGCCTTGTGTTTCACTTAGTATTTTTTCTATATATGTTGATTAGTATCATTGCTGTACAGGTAAGGAAGGCTGTGTGTATTTTTACCAACTTTGGGTTTTGGGGTCATTCTTCCTTCATAAAAAGCAAAATTGTATATGTAGCTTTTCATTTTATCCTGTACTGTGGAGCAAACCATGTGGTAGTAGAGCAATGTGATGTCACCACTAAAAGTCTTATGGGCTCTGACATGTTTTGTAGATAATTCTTTAATAACTTATACAATTTCTTCCATAATGATTGATGTCTGGGAAGTCATTTCTTATGGGTGAAAAGGGTGTCATTATTACTGTCTGCAACCTGCTCATTATTGAATACTTGAAAAACACAAAAAGTAGAGAGAAGCAGAAAAATAATCACCAACATCCTATGCCCAATATCCACCAATTTAAAATTTTACTGCACCCCAAATTTTGTATCCTGCTCTTCTCAATTAAGGTCATAACATAAACATTTTACTTTTCATATTGAAACTTATTTTAAATTACTGAATAATATTTTCCCACTTTTAGGGGACTCTGCTTCAGGTTCCATACCCTTGTTTAATGACTGCATTCTAACTCAACATATAAGTGAGTTTTCATGAAAAACTCTCCTGCTCTGGGATGTTCCTTGGCTGGGAATGCATGAGAGCCAGGGTAGAAGTCTCTGCCCTCCAGTTGAGCTTGCTTCTATTTTGATATTAAATAACCAGCTGATTACTAATTGTACCATTCAACACTAGGATACAGAAATAATCAGAATGTTGAATGACTCTGCTAATCTAAGGGAATGGAAGAGGGGGCAGCTTGCATGTGTTTTAAAGGATGAATAGAAATTTCTGGAACAATAGCAAATAGAAAAAGTCAAGGCTTGGAGGTCTAAAACAGGAGGTGTGTTGGAGGAGTTATAAGTAGTGCTGGAAGTGCCCAGTGTGGAGGACCAGCACTCATTATTAGGACCAGGAGAGCTCAGGACAGCTGAGATCAACTCACACCAGCCCTCAGTGGTCATTGAGGACCCTCTAACTTAGCTGTGCTCCCCAGTGTCACCCCAGGCTTCAGGTGCTGTCAAATTGCCAAGTTTAATTTTTTTAAAATTAGATACCTTTTCAATCCCAAGTTCCTCAAACTTTGATGTAGTAGGTAATTCTTTGCTTAGTTCGCAATATTTGGTTAGTGTGTCATTTTGAGTTCCCCCAGACAAAGACCCTACGACAAGCATTTGCATACAAGAACTGTGACGTGATCCAGGAGTAGGAGAGTGGGAAGGAGAGAAAGGGAAGAAAGTCAGTGTCATTATCTCTGTGGGCCATGGAGCTCTGCCCCAGCTGGGAACTGGGGGAGCCATTAGAAACATGGTCCTCAGAGCTGTCCCAGCTGAAGGGTCAGGGTCTGTGTGTATACACCACCTCCTGCTGGTCACCAGTCAGGGATTACTGAGGGGCAGCACTGGTTAGTCTCTTGCATGCCTGCCCTGCTGGGTTTGTAGGCAGAGGGGACTCTGGGTGAGGAGATAGGAATGTCGTCAGGCCAACATGCACTGAGATAAGTCTAGGGGATATGAGCAAGTGCCAACAACCTTAACTACAGATGGGTGTTTTTTCTCCTACATATAACATAACGTTAGCATAACATAATATAACATACAGTGGATGTCTTTAAATCTTCTTTGTACTGTAGGCCTTTGTTTCCTTTGACAAATACCAGAGTATCTTAAGAATCATGGAGTCTCACTACTCATTTGCCCCATCCTCTCTGATTCTGTGTTTGCCACATGTTCGGGCAGCCTCATCTGCATCCCCAGTGGTTCTTCATACCCTTCTTTTCTCCAACAGCACCCCATCAAATCCCCAGCTGCTCTGTTTTAAAATGTACCTTCCAACAGTCTGAAAAGACCTGCTTCCCAGCCATTGGTTCTTAACTGCATGCTCAGAAAGTCTGATTTTCTCAGTTACGTGGGCAGTTCCCCAGCTATATATCAAAATCACCTAGTGGGCTTTTAAAATGCTTCTTCCAGGACATCTGAATGGGAGTCTCGGGAGCAGGACCAGAGAATCTGTAGAATTATCCCAAGATGTCTTTACCAGGCCAGTTCTATGCCGGTGTGGGGAGTAGACTGGGACCTGTTGTCTACATGGCACTGTGCAGTAACTGAGTGTCAAAGCATCTATCCTGAGAGTCTTCCTCCAAGGGAAAATGTCTTGCTCTTGAGAACATCCCTAGTGTGACATGGGTCTGAGTCCCTTCAACATTCTGCCATGTCCTCTGAATATAGTTACGTCTACTTTCACATGAAAATCTGCCCCAAGAACTGAACTTCATTGCAATGTGAGCATGTAGACTGCGGGAAAAGTATCCCCTCTCCCCTTCCAAATATTACAATTTTGTTAATGTGACCTCAGGTTGACAACATTGACAACAGCCTCTAAATCTCCCCTCTCTGTTGTGGAAGTTGGACTTTGAGTTTAACTCGTTCTTGACTCAAGGACAGTACTCTACTTTCCTTCGGTGATTTTCATTCTAATTCCAACACCTACCATAGGACAGGCATTAAGGACAGTTAGGAGACTTGGATGATCAACTAGGCATTTGATCAGTCATTTGGGGATGATTAACATGAAGGGTTCTGGCTTGGGAAGCTACATGAAGCTTCTAGTTATTAAAAATTACAGGAGGTAAAGTAATTGGAAGTTGGGGTAGAGACGATAAATTCAACTTCAGCCAAGCTGAATTTTTGGTGACGGCAGGAGCATCAGGTAGAGGTGTCATCAGGTAGAGGTGTCTAGTGGTGAATATGGAACTCAGGAAGCAAGCTAGAGACACAAACTTGGAATCTGAAGGTTTCCACAATTAGCTAAGTTATAGAATTGTTTCTCTTACCTTAGTTGTTTATTCACAGAGTGCATCAGTTTGTTTTAGTTCCCAGACAGTGAAAAAATATATGACTGCAACATGGCTTAAAGACTTCCCTTTAGATTACCATTGATTATCTAAACATATTTCTACATTATATCCATTCAGATATTGTGAGAAATTCTGTGAAATTTCTAACAGCCATTCAGATATATTATTTCTATTTCATTTCCCTGATGTCCTGAGATTAATAACCAGGTTAAAGGGGGTAAATTCTGACTTTAGGGACAAAGTGTTAGTATATTATGTTTCTGTTTGCAATTCAAACCACAAAGTTATTTTTTTCACGGTTTAAGTAATGCTTTTCGGCTTGCTCCAAAGTACTTGCATGTGAGTTACATTCCAAGCCTGGCTCCCCTTTAAGGTTTTGTAAATTGTTTAAAGACATTTGGCAAACCAAACATATAGTTTGGGTGAACGATGAAGACTCTTCCTCCAGGATGAGACTTTTAGGAAACACATGCACAACACAAATTAACTCATTAATTTAGAAAATAAAAGTATGTCAAAAGAATCTTAATGACAAAGGACATTATTTTTCGCTCTGAATTTAAGTTGTGACATGGTTAAAATAAGAGAAAGCATTTTGGGGTTTCACTAGAGAATTGGTCCCTAGGATTAAATTTTCCTTTGACCTAACTTCAAAACAGAACTAAGCAACAGTACAGGGTTCTCCGAGCTTTCGGGATGTATGTGATCACTTCCTTATTATGAATTGCTTTTAAATTATTCCCTTTGCTCCTGTTTACCTCATTATTATTTGAGCATAAATCTCATCCTCAAATAATTTATGCGTAAAGGAATCTGATAAAGGAACAGAGCAGGCTCACCAAGTGTCTCTTGCTCATTACAAGTGAATAAATAAACAAGAATACCAAACAATCATTCTCATCAAAAGAATAGGGTGGGCTTTTTTTCCTAGACAACTCTAATAATTACTGAGGGATTAGGGGAATCTAACCACTGTGAAACTTGGCAGAGGCTTAGAAAAATCAGCACAATCAAGTATCTAGGAGCCAGACTCGATGGCGTTATTTTCTGCCATAATAAACCTCTTCATGATTAATCAGAGGTGTTAATCTGGTGGGAACTCAACAGTCTATGGACGTAGCATGGGGTTGGGAGTGGGGTTGGAAGGGTTTTCCTGGGTGCAGGGTAGAGGTAGTGGAGCCACTGTTTTGTTATAAGGCTTGATTCAGAGAATTGATTTTTTTTTTTTTTTGCCTCAGATTACTTGCTAATGAAACTCATCCTCAATTCAGAATGAGCAGACGAATGAACCTTATTGGTCTACGTGGGTGTTACGTATATATTTTTGGCTTTGTTAGCATGGTGTACCAGCAGTAGCCTTCTTGTGGTCAGCACTACATATGCTCCTGCTCTCTTTGGGGCACTCCAGAGTTAGAAGGAGGCAGGATCTTCTGTGTGATTTGCAGGTGAACTTGGAAGTCATGGTGTGCTCAAAATATCACTTTATATCCTTCCCAAGTGACCTATATTCCACCACTGGAAATTTAACCTCTAAGGCCTTCAGCATCTCCTTGGGAAAGGATTCACTTAATAGTTTTGAAAATAAAGATCATATGCAGTTGAACATCAGCTAAAGATGTGGTTATAGGGCTTGTACTGGAGAATAGGGGTGCAGTCATGTTGAGAAAGAGCTATACAAAATGGTGGGTGAGCACCGAAGGGCATTTGTAAATGATCATTTCACCAAGCTTTCCCCAAAAGTCAAGCCTTTGTTAGGAGACAGAGAAGGCTCTTAAGACTTAACCACGTTCCCAGCAGACTCCAGGGGCAACTTCACATCGACAAAGCCTGACAAGGCCTCCCTGGGCTGTTGACGTTCCCAGGAACAGGTGCATGAATTCTGTCTTCCTGAACGCACTGGGCTGGGAAAGCTGAGCTCATAGCTGTGAGCTGAAGGATTGGTGGCTGAGCGATCGTGCTTGCCCTTTAAGTCTAACGCAGAGTCAAGTGGGTGTTAGAACACCTAAGTCTGGAGCACACACATAGCAGTTGTTGGCTGGACCTGAAGATCTGTTAGAGGACAGAACTAACAACACTTTGGAAAGGTGCCCAGAGATACTTTCTGTTGGAGCCAAGAAGAAACATAAGTGATCCGTTTTGAACTTATTAATAACTGTCACATTTCTCTTGGGACAATGAGAGAGCCAGTTGGGGGATGGTGCTTGGTAGGCTGAGTTCTTCATAATAAGATCTAGATGTCAAGATGGTCTAGGGCAGTGGTGGCGAACCTATTGCGCTCATACCGTGGTGGATTGTCAGTGTTATTGAAAGCTCTGAAAGGTTCACTGGTGTAGGGCCATGATTTTCTTTTTTTTTTTTTTTATTTTAAACCAAGAACATGCATTGGTACGTTCTACATACAATGGTCACATTCATTACATTAATTCTGTACCTATACATGATGTATCTTGGTTCTCCCCCCTCTTCCCCCCTCCCCTTTGCACCCTCCCTCCCTATTTACAGCAGGTTCATTCATCATCTTCCATATTTTCCCATTCCCCTCTCTCCCCTGTTGCCTTTCTGCT